>CALNHX010003357.1:0-151692 GCA_940337035.1 Agriotes lineatus | reverse complement strand
ATCGATAATTAGAAAACCTGCTTCCTGGGTGTTGAAAACTGTACATATTAACACCCTTTATTTCATTTTTCACCGAGGAACAGTTTTAAGGTATAAATATATGTGGGTGCTAGAGTTACTTTTAGACGACGTTTTAAGACTAAACAAATAGAGCTTTGCTCCTAAAGTACCTTAGATAGTGTTTTTAGTACATATGGACTCCACAGAAAGCGTTAGACGTTAGCCTGAGCAGCGTCTGCATTGGATTTTCTATTCGACATTACATACTCGTCTGGTGTAACTACAAGCATCCGAATAATTGCTAAACCTGCTTCTCGGGTATTGTAAGCTGTACACATTTACACCCCTAATTACCTCATCCACCGAAGAACCGTTTTCAAGGTACAAATATAAATTTTGGACACTATAATAACTTCTAGACAACCTTTTAAAACAAAACAAACAGAATTTTTATCCTAAAGTACCTTAGATTGTGTTATTAATACATAAAAACTTTACAGAGAGCGACTGACGTAAGCCTGAGCGGATACTGCATTGGTTTTTCCATTCACATTACGTACTCGTCTGGTATAATTACAAGCCATCGATAATTAGAAAACCTGCTTCCTGGGTGTTGAAAACTGTACATATTAACACCCTTTATTTCATTTTTCACCGAGGAACAGTTTTTAAGGTATAAATATATGTGGGTGCTAGAGTTACTTTTAGACGACGTTTTAAGACTAAACAAATAGAGCTTTGCTCCTAAAGTACCTTAGATAGTGTTTTTAGTACATATGGACTCCACAGAAAGCGTTAGACGTTAGCCTGAGCAGCGTCTGCATTGGATTTTCTATTCGACATTACATACTCGTCTAGTGTAACTACAAGCGTCCGAATAATTGCTAAACCTGTTTCTCGGGTATTGTAAGCTGTACATATTTACACCCCTAATTACCTCAAGCACCGAAGAACCGTTTTCAAGGTACTAATATAAATTTTGGACACTATAATAACTTCTAAACAACCTTTTAAAACAAAACAAACAGAATTTTTATCCTAAAGTACCTTAGATTGTGTTATTAATTCATTAAAACTTTACAGAGAGCGACTGACGTTAGCCTGAGCAGAGACTGCATTGGTATTTCCATTCACATTACGTACTCGTCTGGTATAATTACAAGCCATCGATAATTAGAAAACCTGCTTCCTGGGTGTTGAAAACTGTACATATTAACACCCTTTATTTCATTTTTCACCGAGGAACAGTTTTTAAGGTATAAATATATGTGGGTGCTAGAGTTACTTTTAGACGACGTTTTAAGACTAAACAAATAGAACTTTGCTCCTAAAGTACCTTAGATAGTGTTTTTAGTACATATGGACTCCACAGAAAGCGTTAGACGTTAGCCTGAGCAGCGTCTGCATTGGATTTTCTATTCGACATTACATACTCGTCTAGTGTAACTACAAGCGTCCGAATAATTGCTAAACCTGTTTCTCGGGTATTGTAAGCTGTACATATTTACACCCCTAATTACCTCAAGCACCGAAGAACCGTTTTCAAGGTACTAATATAAATTTTGGACACTATAATAACTTCTAGACAACCTTTTAAAACAAAACAAACAGAATTTTTATCCTAAAGTACCTTAGATTGTGTTATTAATACATAAAAACTTTACAGAGAGCGACTGACGTAAGCCTGAGATCATACTGCATTGGTTTTTCCATTCACATTACGTACTCGTCTGGTATAATTACAAGCCATCGATAATTAGAAAACCTGCTTCCTGGGTGTTGAAAACTGTACATATTAACACCCTTTATTTCATTTTTCACCGAGGAACAGTTTTTAAGGTATAAATATATGTGGGTGCTAGAGTTACTTTTAGACGACGTTTTAAGACTAAACAAATAGAGCTTTGCTCCTAAAGTACCTTAGATAGTGTTTTTAGTACATATGGACTCCACAGAAAGCGTTAGACGTTAGCCTGAGCAGCGTCTGCATTGGATTTTCTATTCGACATTACATACTCGTCTGGTGTAACTACAAGCATCCGAATAATTGCTAAACCTGCTTCTCGGGTATTGTAAGCTGTACACATTTACACCCCTAATTACCTCATCCACCGAAGAACCGTTTTCAAGGTACAAATATAAATTTTGGACACTATAATAACTTCTAGACAACCTTTTAAAACAAAACAAACAGAATTTTTATCCTAAAGTACCTTAGATTGTGTTATTAATACATAAAAACTTTACAGAGAGCGACTGACGTAAGCCTGAGCGGATACTGCATTGGTTTTTCCATTCACATTACGTACTCGTCTGGTATAATTACAAGCCATCGATAATTAGAAAACCTGCTTCCTGGGTGTTGAAAACTGTACATATTAACACCCTTTATTTCATTTTTCACCGAGGAACAGTTTTTAAGGTATAAATATATGTGGGTGCTAGAGTTACTTTTAGACGACGTTTTAAGACTAAACAAATAGAGCTTTGCTCCTAAAGTACCTTAGATAGTGTTTTTAGTACATATGGACTCCACAGAAAGCGTTAGACGTTAGCCTGAGCAGCGTCTGCATTGGATTTTCTATTCGACATTACATACTCGTCTAGTGTAACTACAAGCGTCCGAATAATTGCTAAACCTGTTTCTCGGGTATTGTAAGCTGTACATATTTACACCCCTAATTACCTCAAGCACCGAAGAACCGTTTTCAAGGTACTAATATAAATTTTGGACACTATAATAACTTCTAGACAACCTTTTAAAACAAAACAAACAGAATTTTTATCCTAAAGTACCTTAGATTGTGTTATTAATACATAAAAACTTTACAGAGAGCGACTGACGTAAGCCTGAGCGGATACTGCATTGGTTTTTCCATTCACATTACGTACTCGTCTGGTATAATTACAAGCCATCGATAATTAGAAAACCTGCTTCCTGGGTGTTGAAAACTGTACATATTAACACCCTTTATTTCATTTTTCACCGAGGAACAGTTTTTAAGGTATAAATATATGTGGGTGCTAGAGTTACTTTTAGACGACGTTTTAAGACTAAACAAATAGAGCTTTGCTCCTAAAGTACCTTAGATAGTGTTTTTAGTACATATGGACTCCACAGAAAGCGTTAGACGTTAGCCTGAGCAGCGTCTGCATTGGATTTTCTATTCGACATTACATACTCGTCTGGTGTAACTACAAGCATCCGAATAATTGCTAAACCTGCTTCTCGGGTATTGTAAGCTGTACACATTTACACCCCTAATTACCTCATCCACCGAAGAACCGTTTTCAAGGTACAAATATAAATTTTGGACACTATAATAACTTCTAGACAACCTTTTAAAACAAAACAAACAGAATTTTTATCCTAAAGTACCTTAGATTGTGTTATTAATACATAAAAACTTTACAGAGAGCGACTGACGTAAGCCTGAGCGGATACTGCATTGGTTTTTCCATTCACATTACGTACTCGTCTGGTATAATTACAAGCCATCGATAATTAGAAAACCTGCTTCCTGGGTGTTGAAAACTGTACATATTAACACCCTTTATTTCATTTTTCACCGAGGAACAGTTTTTAAGGTATAAATATATGTGGGTGCTAGAGTTACTTTTAGACGACGTTTTAAGACTAAACAAATAGAGTTTTGCTCCTAAAGTACCTTAGATAGTGTTTTTAGTACATATGGACTCCACAGAAAGCGTTAGACGTTAGCCTGAGCAGCGTCTGCATTGGATTTTCTATTCGACATTACATACTCGTCTAGTGTAACTACAAGCGTCCGAATAATTGCTAAACCTGTTTCTCGGGTATTGTAAGCTGTACATATTTACACCCCTAATTACCTCAAGCACCGAAGAACCGTTTTCAAGGTACTAATATAAATTTTGGACACTATAATAACTTCTAGACAACCTTTTAAAACAAAACAAACAGAATTTTTATCCTAAAGTACCTTAGATTGTGTTATTAATACATAAAGACTTTACAGAGAGCGACTGACGTAAGCCTGAGCGGATACTGCATTGGTTTTTCCATTCACATTACGTACTCGTCTGGTATAATTACAAGCCATCGATAATTAGAAAACCTGCTTCCTGGGTGTTGAAAACTGTACATATTAACACCCTTTATTTCATTTTTCACCGAGGAACAGTTTTTAAGGTATAAATATATGTGGGTGCTAGAGTTACTTTTAGACGACGTTTTAAGACTAAACAAATAGAGCTTTGCTCCTAAAGTACCTTAGATAGTGTTTTTAGTACATATGGACTCCACAGAAAGCGTTAGACGTTAGCCTGAGCAGCGTCTGCATTGGATTTTCTATTCGACATTACATACTCGTCTAGTGTAACTACAAGCGTCCGAATAATTGCTAAACCTGTTTCTCGGGTATTGTAAGCTGTACATATTTACACCCCTAATTACCTCAAGCACCGAAGAACCGTTTTCAAGGTACTAATATAAATTTTGGACACTATAATAACTTCTAGACAACCTTTTAAAACAAAACAAACAGAATTTTTATCCTAAAGTACCTTAGATTGAGTTATTAATTCATTAAAACTTTACAGAGAGCGACTGACGTTAGCCTGAGCAGAGACTGCATTGGTATTTCCATTCACATTACGTACTCGTCTGGTATAATTACAAGCCATCGATAATTAGAAAACCCGCATCCTGGATGTTGAAAACTGTACACCTTTCATTACATTTTTCACCGAGGAACAGTTTTTAAGGTAATAAATATATGTGGGTGCTAGAGTTACTTCTAGACGACGTTTTAAGACTAAACAAATAGAACTTTGCTCTTAAAGTACCTTAGATAGAGTTTCTAGTACATATGGACTTCACAGAAAGCGTTAGACGTTAGCCTGAGCAGCGTCTGCATTGGATTTTCTATTCGACATTACATACTCGTCTGGTGTGATTACAAGCCGTTGAATAATTGCTAAAACTGCCTCCCGGGTGTTGTAAACTGTACATATTAACACCCCTAATTACCTCATGCACCGAAGAACGGTTTTCAAAGTGTAAATATAAATTTTGGAAACTATAACACTTCTAGACAACCTTTTAACACTAAACAAACAGAATTGTCACCCTAAAGTACCTTAGATGATGTTATTAATACATAAAAACTTTACAGAGAGCGACAGACGTTAGCCTGAGCAGATACTGCATTGGTTTTTCCATTCACATTACGTAGTCGTCTGGTATAATTACAAGCCATCGATAATTAGAAAACCTGCTTCCTGGGTGTTGAAAACTGTACATATTAACACCCTTTATTACATTTTTCACCGAGGAACAGTTTTTAAGGTATAAATATATGTGGGTGCTAGAGTTACCTCTAGACGACGTTTTAAGACTAAACAAATAGAACTTTGCTCCTAAAGTACCTTAGATAGTGTTTTTAGTACATATGGACTCCACAGAAAGCGGTAGACGTTAGCCTTAGCAGCGTCTGCATTGGATTTTCTATTCGACATTACATACTAGTCTGGTGTAATTACAAGCGTTCGAATAATTGCCAAACCTGCTTCTCCGGTATTGTAAGCTGTACATATTTACACCCTTACTACTACTTCTAGACAATTTTTTAACACTAAACAAACAGAGTTTTCATCGTAAAGTACCTTAGATGGTGTTATTAATACATAAAAACTTTACAGAGAGCGACAGACGTTAGCCTGAGCAGATACGGCATTGGTTTTTCCATTCACATTACGTACTCGTCTGGTACAATTACAAACCATCGATAATTAGAAAACCTGCTTCCTGGGTGTTGAAAACTGTACATATTAACACCCTTTATTACATTTTTCACCGAGGAACAGTTTTTAAGGTATAAATATATGTGGGTGCTAGAGTTACTTCTAGACGACGTTATAAGACTAAACAAATAGAACTTTGCTCCTAAAGTACCTTAGATAGTATTTTTAGTACATATGGACTCTACAGAAAGCGTTAGACGTTAGCCTGAGACAGCTTCTGCATTGGATTTTTCATTCGTTATTACATACTCGTCTGGTATAATTACAAGCCGTTGAAAAATTGCAAAAACTGCCTCCCGGGTATTGTAAAATGTACATATTTACGCTCCTAATTACCTTATTCACCGAGGAACGGTTTTCAAGGTATAAATATAAATTTTTGGACGCTATAATCACGTCTAGGCTCACTTTTTAACACTAAAGAAATAGAACTTTGATCCTATGTTACCTTAGATAGTGTTTTTAGTACATAAACACTCCATAGAAAGCGATAGACGTTAGCCTGAGCAGCTTCTGCGTTGAATTTTTCATTCGTTATTACATACTCGTCTGGTATAATTACAAGCCGTTGAAAAATTGCAAAAACTGCCTCCGGGGTGTTTTAAACTGTACATATTAACACCCCTAATTAACTCATTCACCGAGGAACGGTTTTCAAGGTATAAATAATAATTTTTGGACGCTATAATAACGTCTAGGCGCACTTTTTATCACTAAAGAAATAGAACTTTGATCCTATGTTACCTTAGATATTGTTTTTAGTACATAAACACTCCATAGAAAGCGATAGACGTTAGCCTGAGCAGCTTCTGCATTGGATTTTTCATTCGCTATTACATACTCGTCTGGTATAATTACAAGCCGTTGAAAAATTGCAAAAACTACCTCCCGGGTGTTTTAAACTATACATATTTACGCTCCTAATTACCTTATTTACCGAGGAACGGTTTTCAAGGAATAAATATAAATATTTGGACGCTATAATAACTCTAGGTGCACTGTTTAACACTAAAGAAATAGAACTTTGATTCTATGTTACCTTAGATAGGGTTTTTAGTACATAAAAACTCCACAGAAAGCGATAGACATTAGCCTGAGCAGCTTCTGCATTGGATTTTTAATTCGCTATTACATACTCGTCTGGTATAATTACAAGCCGTTGAATAATTGCTAAAACTGCCTCCCGTATGTTGTAAACTGTACATATAAACACCCCTAATTACCTCATGCACCGAAGAACCGTTTTCAAGATATAAATATAAATTTTGGACACTATAATAACTTCTAAACAACCTTTTAACACTAAACAAACAGAATTTTCATCCTAAAGTACCTTGATGGTGTTATTAATACATAAAAACTTTACAGAGAGCGACAGACGTTAGCCTGAGCAGATACTGTATTGGTTTCTTCATTCACATTACGTACTCGTCTGGTATAATTACAAGCCATCGATAATTAGAAAACCTGCTTCCTGGGTGTTGAAAACTGTACATATTAACACCCTTTATTTCATTTTTCCACCTAGGAACAGTTTTAAGGTATAAATATATGTGGGTGCTAGAGTTACTTCTAGCGAACGTTTTAAGACTAAACAAATAGAACTTTGCACCTAAAGTACCTTAGATAGTGTTTTTAGTACATATGGACTCCACAGAAAGCGTTAGACGTTAGCCTGGGCAGCGTCTGCATTGGATTTTCTATTCGACATTACATACTCGTCTGTTGTAATTACAAGCGTCCGAATAATTGCTAAACCTGCTTCTCGGGTATTGTAAGCTGTACATATTTACACCCATAATTATCTTATTCATCGAGGAACGCTTAGCAAGGTATAAATATAAATTTTTGGACGCAATAATAACGTCTAGGCGCATTTTTAACATTAAAGAAATAGAACTTTGATCCTATGTTATCTTAGATAGTGTTTTTAGTACATAAACACTCCACAGAAAGCGATAGACGTTAGCCTGAGCAGCTTCTGAATTGGATTTTTCATTCGTTATTACATACTCGTCAGGTATAATTACAAGCCGTTGAATAATTGCTAAAACTGCCTCCCGTATGTTGTAAACTGTACATATAAACACCCCTAATTATCGCCTTGCACCGTAGAACCGTTTTCAAGGTATAAATATAAATTTTGGACACTATAATAACTTCTAGACAACCTTTTAACACTAAACAAACAGAATTTTCATCCTAAAGTACCTTAGATGGTGTTATTAATACATAAAAACTTTACAGAGAGCGACAGACGTTAGCCTGAGCAGATACTGCATTGGTTTTTCCATTCACATTACGTACTCGTCTGGTATAATTACAAGCCATCGATAATTAGAAAACCTGCTTCCTGGGTGTTGAAAACTGTACATAATAACACCCTTTATTTCATTTTTCACCGAGGAACAGTTTTTAAGGTATAAATATATGTAGGTGCTAGAGTTACTTCTAGAAAACGTTTTAAGACTAAACAAATAGAACTTTGCTCCTAAAGTACCTTAGATAGTGTTTTTAGTACATATGGACTCCACAGAAAGCGTTAGACGTTAGCCTGAGCAGCGTATGCATTGGATTTTCTATTCGACATTACATACTCGTCTGGTGTAATTACAAGCGTCCGAATAATTGCTAAACCTGCTTCTCGGGTATTTTAAGCTGTACATATTTACACCCATAATTACCTTATTCATCGAGGAACATTTATCAAGGTATAAATATAAATTTTTAGACGCTCTAATAACTTCTAGGCGCATTTTTTAACATTAAATAAATAGAACTTTGATCCTATGTTATCTTAGATAGTGTTTTTAGTACATAAACACTCCACAGAAAGCGATAGCTGTTAGCCTGAGCAGCTTCTGCATTGGATTTTCATTCGTTATTACATACTCGTCTGGTATAATTACAAGCCGTTGAATAATTGCTAAAACTGCCTCCCGTATGTTGTAAACTGTACATATAAACACCCCTAATTACCTCATGCACCAAAGAACCGTTTTCAAGGTATAAATATAAATTTTGGACACTATAATAACTTCTAGACAACCTTTTAACACTAAACAAACAGAATTTTCATCCTAAAGTACCTTGATGGTGTTATTAATACATAAAAACTTTACAGAGAGCAACAGACGTTAGCCTGAGCAGATACTGCATTGGTTTTTTCAATCACATTACGTACTCGTCTGGTATAATTACAAGCCATCGATAATTAGAAAACTTGCTTTCTGGGTGTTGAAAACCGTACATAATAACACCCTTTATTTCTTTTTTCACCGAGGAACAGTTTTTAAGGTATAAATATATGTGGGTGTTAGAGTTACTTCTAGACGACGTTTTAAGACTAAACAAATAGAACTTTGCTCCTAAAGTACCTTAGATAGTGTTTTTAGTACATATGGACTCCACAGAAAGCGTTAGACGTTAGCCTGAGCAGCGTATGCATTGGATTTTCTATTCGACATTACATACTCGTCTGGTGTAATTACAAGCGTCCGAATAATTGCTAAACCTGCTTCTCGGGTATTGTAAGCTGTACATATTTACACCCATAATTATATTATTTATCGACAAACGCTTATCAAGGTATAAATATAAATTTTTGGACGCAATAATAACGTCTAGGCGCATTTTTAACATTAAAGAAATAGAACTTTGATCCTATGTTATCTTAGATAGTGTTTTTAGTACATAAACACTCCACAGAAAGCGATAGACGTTAGCCTGAGCAGCTTCTGAATTGGATTTTTCATTCGTTATTACATACTCGTCTGGTATAATTACAAGCCGTTGAATAATTGCTAAAATTGCCTCCCGTATGTTGTAAACTGTACATATAAACACCCCTAATTATCGCCTTGCACCGTAGCACCGTTTTCAAGGTATAAATATAAATTTTGGACACTATAATAACTTCTAGACAACCTTTTAACACTAAACAAACAGAATTTTTATCCTAAAGTACCTTAGATGGTGTTATTAATACATAAAAACTTTACAGAGAGCGACAGACGTTAGCCTGAGCAGATACTGCATTGGTTTTTCCATTCACATTACGTAGTCGTCTGGTATAATTACAAGCCATCGATAATTAGAAAACCTGCTTCCTGGGTGTTGAAAACTGTACATATTAACACCCTTTATTACATTTTTCACCGAGGAACAGTTTTTCAGGTATAAATATATGTGGGTGCTAGAGTTACCTCTAGACGACGTTTTAAGACTAAACAAATAGAACTTTGCTCCTAAAGTACCTTAGATAGTGTTTTTAGTACATATGGACTCCACAGAAAGCGTTAGACGTTAGCCTGAGCAGCGTCTGCATTGGATTTTCTATTCGACATTACATACTCGTCTGGTATAATTACAAGCCGTTGAAAAATTGCAAAAACTGCCTCCCGGGTATTGTAAACTGTACATATTTACGCTCCTAATTACCTTATTCACCGAGGAACGGTTTTCAAGATATAAATATAAATTTTTGGACGCTATAATCACGTCTAGGCTCACTTTTTAACACTACAGAAATAGAACTTTGATCCTATGTTACCTTAGATAGTGTTTTTAGTACATAAACACTCCATAGAAAGCGATAGACGTTAGCCTGAGCAGCTTCTGCGTTGAATTTTTATTCGTTATTACATACTCGTCTGGTATAATTACAAGCCGTTGAAAAATTGCAAAACTGCCTCCGGGGTGTTTTAAACTGTACATATTAACACCCCTAATTACCTCATTCACCGAGGAACGGTTTTCAAGGTATAAATAGTAATTTTTCGACGCTATAATAACGTCTAGGCGCACTTTTTATCACTAAAGAAATAGAACTTTGATCCTATGTTACCTTAGATATTGTTTTTAGTACATAAACACTCCACAGAAAGCGATAGACGTTAGCCTGAGCAGCTTCTGCATTGGATTTTTCATTCGCTATCACATACTCGTCTGGTATAATTACAAGCCGTTGAAAAATTGCAAAAACTACCTCCCGGGTGTTTTAAACTATACATATTTACGCTCCTAATTACCTTATTTACCGAGGAACGGTTTTCAAGGAATAAATATAAATATTTGGACGCTATAATAACTCTAGGTGCACTGTTTAACACTAAAGAAATAGAACTTTGATCCTATGTTACCTTAGATAGTGTTTTTAGTACATAAAAATTCCACAGAAAGCGATAGACATTAGCCTGAGCAGCTTCTGCATTGGATTTTTAATTCGCTATTACATACTCGTCTGGTATAATTACAAGGCGTTGAATAATTGCTAAAACTGTCTCCCGTATGTTGTAAACTGTACATATAAACACCCCTAATTATCCCCTTGCACCGTAGAACCGTTTTCAAGGTATAAATATAAATTTTGGACACTATAATAACTTCTAGACAACCTTTTAACACTAAACAAACAGTATTTCCTCCTAAAGTACCTTAGATGGTGTTATTAATACATAAAAACTTTACAGAGAGCGACAGACGTTAGCCTGAGCAGATACTGCATTGGTTTTCCCATTCACATTACGTACTCGTCTGGTATAATTACAAGCCATCGATAATTAGAAAACCTGCTTCCTGGGTGTTGAAAACTGTACATATTAACACCCTTTATTTCATTTTTCACCGAGGAACAGTTTTTAAGGTATAAATATATGTGGGTGCTAGAGTTACTTCTAGACGACGTTTTAAGACTAAACAAATAGAACTTTGCTCCTAAAGTACCTTAGATAGTGTTTTTAGTACCTACATATGGACTCCACAGAAAGCGTTAGACGTTAGCCTGAGCAGATACTGCATTGGTTTTTTCATTCACATTACGTACTCGTCTGGTATAATTACAAGCCATCGATAATTAGAAAACCTGCTTCCTGGGTGTTGAAAACTGTACATATTAACACCCTTTATTTCATTTTTCACCGAGGAACAGTTTTTAAGGTATAAATATATGTGGGTGTTAGAGTTACTTCTAGACGACGTTTTAAGACTAAACAAATAGAACTTTGCTCCTAAAGTACCTTAGATAGTGTTTTTAGTACATATGGACTCCACAGAAAGCGTTAGACGTTAGCCTGAGCAGCGCCGTCATTGGATTTTCTATTCGACATTACATACTTGTCTGGTGTAATTACAAGCGTCCGAATAATTGCTAAACCTGCTTCTCGGGTATTGTAAGCTGTACATTTACACCCATAATTACCTTATTCATCGAGGAACATTTATCAAGGTATAAATATAAATTTTTGGACGCTATAATAACGTCTAGGCGCATTTTTAACATTAAAGAAATAGAACTTTGATCCTATGTTATCTTAGATAGTGTTTTTAGTACATAAACACTCCACAGAAAGCGATAGACGTTAGCCTGAGCAGCTTCTGAATTGGATTTTTCATTCGTTATTACATACTCGTCTGGTATAATTACAAGCCGTTGAATAATTGCTAAAACTGCCTCCCGTATGTTGTAAACTGTACATATAAACAGGCCTAATTATCGCCTTACACCGTAGAACCGTTTTCAAGGTATAAATATAAATTTTGGACACTATAATAACTTCTAGACAACCTTTTAACACTAAACAAACAGTATTTCCTCCTAAAGTACCTTAGATGGTGTTATTAATACATAAAAACTTTACAGAGAGCGACAGACGTTAGCCTGAGCAGATACTGCATTGGTTTTCCCATTCACATTACGTACTCGTCTGGTATAATTACAAGCCATCGATAATTAGAAAACCTGCTTCCTGGGTGTTGAAAACTGTACATATTAACACCCTTTATTTCATTTTTCACCGAGGAACAGTTTTTAAGGTATAAATATATGTGGGTGTTAGAGTTACTTCTAGACGACGTTTTAAGACTAAACAAATAGAACTTTGCTCCTAAAGTACCTTAGATAGTGTTTTTAGTACATATGGACTCCACAGAAAGCGTTAGACGTTAGCCTGAGCAGCGCCGTCATTGGATTTTCTATTCGACATTACATACTTGTCTGTTGTAATTACAAGCGTCCGAATAATTGCTAAACCTGCTTCTCGGGTATTGTAAGCTGTACATATTTACACCCATAATTATCTTATTCATCGAGGAACGCTTATCAAGGTATAAATATAAATTTTTGGACGCTATAATAACGTCTAGGCGCATTTTTAACATTAAAGAAATAGAACTTTGATCCTATGTTATCTTAGATAGTGTTTTTAGTACATAAACACTCCACAGAAAGCGATAGACGTTAGCCTGAGCAGCTTCTGAATTGGATTTTTCATTCGTTATTACATACTCGTCTGGTATAATTACAAGCCGTTGAATAATTGCTAAAACTGCCTCCCGTATGTTGTAAACTGTACATATAAACAGGCCTAATTATCGCCTTACACCGTAGAACCGTTTTCAAGGTATAAATATAAATTTTGGACACTATAATAACTTCTAGACAACCTTTTAACACTAAACAAACAGTATTTCCTCCTAAAGTACCTTAGATGGTGTTATTAATACATAAAAACTTTACAGAGAGCGACAGACGTTAGCCTGAGCAGATACTGCATTGGTTTTCCCATTCACATTACGTACTCGTCTGGTATAATTACAAGCCATCGATAATTAGAAAACCTGCTTCCTGGGTGTTGAAAACTGTACATATTAACACCCTTTATTTCATTTTTCACCGAGGAACAGTTTTTAAGGTATAAATATATGTGGGTGTTAGAGTTACTTCTAGACGACGTTTTAAGACTAAACAAATAGAACTTTGCTCCTAAAGTACCTTAGATAGTGTTTTTAGTACATATGGACTCCACAGAAAGCGTTAGACGTTAGCCTGAGCAGCGCCGTCATTGGATTTTCTATTCGACATTACATACTTGTCTGGTGTAATTACAAGCGTCCGAATAATTGCTAAACCTGCTTCTCGGGTATTGTAAGCTGTACATTTACACCCATAATTACCTTATTCATCGAGGAACATTTATCAAGGTATAAATATAAATTTTTGGACGCTATAATAACGTCTAGGCGCATTTTTTAACACTAAAGAAATAGAACTTTGATTCTATGTTATCTTAGATAGTGTTTTTAATACAAAAACACTCCACAGAAAGCGATAGACGTTAGCCTGAGCAGCTTCTGATTGGATTTTTCATTCGTTATTACATACTCGTCTGGTATAATTACAAGCCGTTGAATAATTGCTAAAACTGCCTCCCGTATGTTGTAAACTGTACATATAAACAGGCCTAATTATCGCCTTACACCGTAGAACCGTTTTCAAGGTATAAATATAAATTTTGGACACTATAATAACTTCTAGACAACCTTTTAACACTAAACAAACAGTATTTCCTCCTAAAGTACCTTAGATGGTGTTATTAATACATAAAAACTTTACAGAGAGCGACAGACGTTAGCCTGAGCAGATACTGCATTGGTTTTCCCATTCACATTACGTACTCGTCTGGTATAATTACAAGCCATCGATAATTAGAAAACTTGCTGTCTGGGTGTTGAAAACCGTACATATTAACACCCTTTATTTCTTTTTTCACCGAGGAACAGTTTTTAAGGTATAAATATATGTGGGTGCTAGAGTTACTTCTAGACGACGTTTTAAGACTAAACAAATAGAACTTTGCTCCTAAAGTACCTTAGATAGTGTTTTTAGTACATATGGACTCCTCAGAAAGCGTTAGACGTTAGCCTGAGCAGCGTCTGCATTGGATTTTCTATTCGACATTACATACTCGTCTGTTGTAATTACAAGCGTCCGAATAATTGCTAAACCTGCTTCTCGGGTATTGTAAGCTGTACATATTTACACCCATAATTATCTTATTCATCGAGGAACGCTTATCAAGGTATAAATATAAATTTTTGGACGCTATAATAACGTCTAGGCGCATTTTTAACATTAAAGAAATAGAACTTTGATCCTATGTTATCTTAGATAGTGTTTTTAGTACATAAACACTCCACAGAAAGCGATAGACGTTAGCCTGAGCAGCTTCTGAATTGGATTTTTCATTCGTTATTACATACTCGTCTGGTATAATTACAAGCCGTTGAATAATTGCTAAAACTGCCTCCCGTATGTTGTAAACTGTACATATAAACAGGCCTAATTATCGCCTTACACCGTAGAACCGTTTTCAAGGTATAAATATAAATTTTGGACACTATAATAACTTCTAGACAACCTTTTAACACTAAACAAACAGTATTTCCTCCTAAAGTACCTTAGATGGTGTTATTAATACATAAAAACTTTACAGAGAGCGACAGACGTTAGCCTGAGCAGATACTGCATTGGTTTTTACATTCACATTACGTACTCGTCTGGTATAATTACAAGCCATCGATAATTAGAAAACTTGCTGTCTGGGTGTTGAAAACCGTACATATTAACACCCTTTATTTCTTTTTTCACCGAGGAACAGTTTTTAAGGTATAAATATATGTGGGTGCTAGAGTTACTTCTAGACGACGTTTTAAGACTAAACAAATAGAACTTTGCTCCTAAAGTACCTTAGATAGTGTTTTTAGTACATATGGACTCCTCAGAAAGCGTTAGACGTTAGCCTGAGCAGCGTCTGCATTGGATTTTCTATTCGACATTACATACTCGTCTGTTGTAATTACAAGCGTCCGAATAATTGCTAAACCTGCTGCTCGGGTATTGTAAGCTGTACATATTTACACCCATAATTATCTTATTCATCGAGGAACGCTTATCAAGGTATAAATATAAATTTTTGGACGCTATAATAACGTCTAGGCGCATTTTTAACATTAAAGAAATAGAACTTTGATCCTATGTTATCTTAGATAGTGTTTTTAGTACATAAACACTCCACAGAAAGCGATAGACGTTAGCCTGAGCAGCTTCTGAATTGGATTTTTCATTCGTTATTACATACTCGTCTGGTATAATTACAAGCCGTTGAATAATTGCTAAAACTGCCTCCCGTATGTTGTAAACTGTACATATAAACAGGCCTAATTATCGCCTTACACCGTAGAACCGTTTTCAAGGTATAAATATAAATTTTGGACACTATAATAACTTCTAGACAACCTTTTAACACTAAACAAACAGTATTTCCTCCTAAAGTACCTTAGATGGTGTTATTAATACATAAAAACTTTACAGAGAGCGACAGACGTTAGCCTGAGCAGATACTGCATTGGTTTTCCCATTCACATTACGTACTCGTCTGGTATAATTACAAGCCATCGATAATTAGAAAACCTGCTTCCTGGGTGTTGAAAACTGTACATATTAACACCCATTATTTCATTTTTCACCGAGGAACAGTTTTTAAGGTATAAATATATGTGGGTGCTAGAGTTACTTCTAGACGACGTTTTAAGACTAAACAAATAGAACTTTGCTCCTAAAGTACCTTAGATAGTGTTTTTAGTACCTACATATGGACTCCACAGAAAGCGTTAGACGTTAGCCTGAGCAGATACTGCATTGGTTTTTTCATTCACATTACGTACTCGTCTGGTATAATTACAAGCCATCGATAATTAGAAAACCTGCTTCCTGGGTGTTGAAAACTGTACATATTAACACCCTTTATTTCATTTTTCACCGAGGAACAGTTTTTAAGGTATAAATATATGTGGGTGTTAGAGTTACTTCTAGACGACGTTTTAAGACTAAACAAATAGAACTTTGCTCCTAAAGTACCTTAGATAGTGTTTTTAGTACATATGGACTCCACAGAAAGCGTTAGACGTTAGCCTGAGCAGCGCCGTCATTGGATTTTCTATTCGACATTACATACTTGTCTGGTGTAATTACAAGCGTCCGAATAATTGCTAAACCTGCTTCTCGGGTATTGTAAGCTGTACATTTACACCCATAATTACCTTATTCATCGAGGAACATTTATCAAGGTATAAATATAAATTTTTGGACGCTATAATAACGTCTAGGCGCATTTTTTAACACTAAAGAAATAGAACTTTGATTCTATGTTATCTTAGATAGTGTTTTTAGTACAAAAACACTCCACAGAAAGCGATAGACGTTAGCCTGAGCAGCTTCTGAATTGGATTTTTCATTCGTTATTACATACTCGTCTGGTATAATTACAAGCCGTTGAATAATTGCTAAAACTGCCTCCCGTATGTTGTAAACTGTACATATAAACACCCCTAATTACCTCATGCACCGAAGAACCGTTTTCAAGGTATAAATATAACTTTTGGACACTATAATAACTTCTTGACAACCTTTTAACACTAAACAAACAGAATTTTCATCCTAAAGTACCTTGATGGTGTTATTAATACATAAAAACTTTACAGAGAGCGACAGACGTTAGCCTGAGCAGATACTGCATTGGTTTTTACATTCACATTACGTACTCGTCTGGTATAATTACAAGCCATCGATAATTAGAAAACTTGCTGTCTGGGTGTTGAAAACCGTACATATTAACACCCTTTATTTCTTTTTTCACCGAGGAACAGTTTTTAAGGTATAAATATATGTGGGTGCTAGAGTTACTTCTAGACGACGTTTTAAGACTAAACCAATAGAACTTTGCTCCTAAAGTACCTTAGATAGTGTTTTTAGTACATATGGACTCCACAGAAAGCGTTAGACGTTAGCCTGAGCAGCGTCTGCATTGGATTTTCTATTCGACATTACATACTCGTCTGTTGTAATTACAAGCGTCCGAATAATTGCTAAACCTGCTTCTCGGGTATTGTAAGCTGTACATATTTACACCCATAATTATCTTATTCATCGAGGAACGCTTATCAAGGTATAAATATAAATTTTTGGACGCTATAATAACGTCTAGGCGCATTTTTAACATTAAAGAAATAGAACTTTGATCCTATGTTATCTTAGATAGTGTTTTTAGTACATAAACACTCCACAGAAAGCGATAGACGTTAGCCTGAGCAGCTTCTGAATTGGATTTTTCATTCGTTATTACATACTCGTCTGGTATAATTACAAGCCGTTAAATAATTGCTAAAACTGCCTCCCGTATGTTGTAAACTGTACATATAAACAGGCCTAATTATCGCCTTACACCGTAGAACCGTTTTCAAGGTATAAATATAAATTTTGGACACTATAATAACTTCTAGACAACCTTTTAACACTAAACAAACAGAATTTTCATCTTAAAGTACCTTAGATGGTGTTATTAATACATAAAAACTTTACAGAGAGCGACAGACGTTAGCCTGAGCAGATACTGCATTGGTTTTTCCATTCACATTAAGTACTCGTCTGGTATAATTACAAGCCGTTGAAAAATTGCAAAAACTGCCTCCCGGGTATTGTAAACTGTACATATTTACGCTCCTAATTACCTTATTCACCGAGGAACGGTTTTCAAGGTATAAATATAAATTTTTGGACGCTATAATCACGTCTAGGCTCACTTTTTAACACTAAAGAAATAGAACTTTGATCCTATGTTGCCTTAGATAGTGTTTTTAGTACATAAACACTTCATAGAAAGCGATAGACGTTAGCCTGAGCAGTTTCTGCGTTGAATTTTTCATTCGTTATTACATACTTGTCTGGTATAATTACAAGCCGTTGAAAAATTGCAAAAACTGCCTCCGGGGTGTTTTAAACTGTACATATTAACACCCCTAATTACCTCATTCACCGAGGAACGGTTTTCAAGGTATAAATAATAATTTTTGGACGCTATAATAACGTCTAGGCGCACTTTTTATCACTAAAGAAATAGAACTTTGATCCTATGTTACCTTAGATATTGTTTTTAGTACATAAACACTCCACAGAAAGCGATAGACGTTAGCCTGAGCAGCTTCTGCATTGGATTTTTCATTCGCTATTACATACTCGTCTGGTATAATTACAAGCCGTTGAAAAATTGCAAAAACTACCTCCCGGGTGTTTTAAACTATACATATTTACGCTCCTAATTACATTATTTACCGAGGAACGGTTTTCAAGGAATAAATATAAATATTTGGACGCTATAATAACTCTAGGTGCACTGTTTAACACTAAAGAAATAAAACTTTGATCCTATGTTACCTTAGATAGTGTTTTTAGTACATAAAAACTCCACAGAAAGCGATAGACATTAGCCTGAGCAGCTTCTGCATTGGATTTTTAATTCGCTATTACATACTCGTCTGGTATAATTACAAGGCGTTGAATAATTGCTAAAACTGCCTCCCGTATGTTGTAAACTGTACATATAAACACCCCTAATTATCCCCTTGCACCGTAGAACCGTTTTCAAGGTATAAATATAAATTTTGGACACTATAATAACTTCTAGACAACCTTTTAACACTAAACAAACAGTATTTCCTCCTAAAGTACCTTAGATGGTGTTATTAATACATAAAAACTTTACAGAGAGCGACAGACGTTAGCCTGAGCAGATACTGCATTGGTTTTGCCATTCACATTACGTACTCGTCTGGTATAATTACAAGCCATCGATAATTAGAAAACCTGCTTCCTGGGTGTTGAAAACTGTACATATTAACACCCTTTATTTCATTTTTCACCGAGGAACAGTTTTAAGGTATAAATATATGTGGGTGCTAGAGTTACTTCTAGACGACGTTTTAAGACTAAACAAATAGAACTTTGCTCCTAAAGTACCTTAGATAGTGTTTTTAGTACATACGGACACCACAGAAAGCGTTAGACGTTAGCCTGAGCAGCGCCGTCACTGGATTTTCTATTCGACATTACATACTTATCTGGTGTAATTACAAGCGTCCGAATAATTGCTAAACCTGCTTCTCGGGTATTGTAAGCTGTCCATTTACACCCATAATTACCTTATTCATCGAGGAACGCTTATCAAGGTATAAATATAAATTTTTGGACGCTATAATAACGTCTAGGCGCATTTTTTAACACTAAAGAAATAGAACTTTGATTCTATGTTATCTTAGATAGTGTTTTTAGTTCAAAAACACTCCACAGAAAGCGATAGACGTTAGCCTGAGCAGCTTCTGAATTGGATTTTTCATTCGTTATTACATACTCGTCTGGTATAATTACAAGCCGCTGAATAATTGCTAAAACTGCCTCCCGTATGTTGTAAACTGTACATATAAACACCCCTAATTATCCCCTTGCACCGGAGAACCGTTTTCAAGGTATAAATATAAATTTTTGACACTATAATAACTTCTAGACAACCTTTTAACACTAAACAAACAGTATTTCCTCCTAAAGTACCTTAGATGGTGTTATTAATACATAAAAACTTTACAGAGAGCGACAGACGTTAGCCTGAGCAGATACTGCATTGGTTTTTTCATTCACATTACGTACTCGTCTGGTATAATTACAAGCCATCGATAATTAGAAAACCTGCTTCCTGGGTGTTGAAAACTGTACATATTAACACCCTTTATTTCTTTTTTCCACCGAGGAACAGTTTTAAGGTATAAATATATGTGGGTGCTAGAGTTACTTCTAGCGAACGTTTTAAGACTAAACAAATAGAACTTTGCTCCTAAAGTACCTTAGATAGTGTTTTTAGTACATATGGACTCCACAGAAAGCGTTAGACGTTAGCCTGAGCAGCGTCTGCATTGGATTTTCTATTCGACATTACATACTCGTCTGTTGTAATTACAAGCGTCCGAATAATTGCTAAACCTGCTTCTCGGGTATTGTAAGCTGTACATATTTACACCCATAATTATCTTATTCATCGAGGAACGCTTATCAAGGTATAAATATAAATTTTTGGACGCTATAATAACGTCTAGGCGCATTTTTAACATTAAAGAAATAGAACTTTGATCCTATGTTATCTTAGATAGTGTTTTTAGTACATAAACACTCCACAGAAAGCGATAGACGTTAGCCTGAGTAGCTTCTGAATTGGATTTTTCATTCGTTATTACATACTCGTCTGGTATAATTACAAGCCGTTGAATAATTGCTAAAACTGCCTCCCGTATGTTGTAAACTGTACATATAAACACCCCTAATTATCGCCTTGCACCGTAGAACCGTTTTCAAGGTATAAATATAAATTTTGGACACTATAATAACTTCTAGACAACCTTTTAACACTAAACAAACAGAATTGTCACCCTAAAGTACCTTAGATGATGTTATTAATACATAAAAACTTTACAGAGAGCGACAGACGTTAGCCTGAGCAGATACTGCATTGGTTTTTCCATTCACATTACGTAGTCGTCTGGTATAATTACAAGCCATCGATAATTAGAAAACCTGCTTCCTGGGTGTTGAAAACTGTACATATTAACACCCTTTATTACATTTTTCACCGAGGAACAGTTTTTCAGGTATAAATATATGTGGGTGCTAGAGTTACCTCTAGACGACGTTTTAAGACTAAACAAATAGAACTTTGCTCCTAAAGTACCTTAGATAGTGTTTTTAGTACATATGGACTCCACAGAAAGCGTTAGACGTTAGCCTGAGCAGCGTCTGCATTGGATTTTCTATTCGACATTACATACTCGTCTGGTGTAATTACAAGCCGTTGAATAATTGCTAAAACTGCCTTCCGGGTGTTGTAAACTGTACATATTAACACCCCTAATTACCTCATGCACCGAAGAACGGTTTTCAAAGTGTAAATATAAATTTTGAACACTATAACACTTCTAGACAACCTTTTAACACTAAACAAACAGAATTGTCACCCTAAAGTACCTTAGATGATGTTATTAATACATAAAAACTTTACAGAGAGCGACAGACGTTAGCCTGAGCAGATACTGCATTGGTTTTTCCATTCACATTACGTAGTCGTCTGGTATAATTACAAGCCATCGATAATTAGAAAACCTGCTTCCTGGGTGTTGAAAACTGTACATACCCTTTATTACATTTTTCACCGAGGAACAGTTTTTCAGGTATAAATATATGTGGGTGCTAGAGTTACCTCTAGACGACGTTTTAAGACTAAACAAATAGAACTTTGCTCCTAAAGTACCTTAGATAGTGTTTTTAGTACATATGGACTCTACAGAAAGCGTTAGACGTTAGCCTGAGACAGCTTCTGCATTGGATTTTTCATTCGTTATTACATACTCGTCTGGTATAATTACAAGCCGTTGAAAAATTGCAAAAACTGCCTCCCGGGTATTGTAAACTGTACATATTTACGCTCCTAATTACCTTATTCAGCGAGGAACGGTTTTCAAGGTATAAATATAAATTTTTGGACGCTATAATAACATCTAGGCGCACTTTTTAACACTAAAGAAATAGAACTTTGATCCTATGTTACCTTAGATAGTGTTTTTAGTACATAAACACTCCACAGAAAGCAATAGACGTTAGCCTGGGCAGCTTCTGCATTGGATTTTTCATTCGTTATTACATACTCGTCTGGTATAATTACAAGCCGTTGAAAAATTGCAAAAACTGCCTCCCGGGTATTGTAAACTGTACACATTTACGCTCCTAATTACCTTATTCACCGAGGAACGGTTTTCAAGGTATAAATATAAATTTTTGGACGCTATATTAACGACTAGGCGCACTTTTTAACACTAAAGAAATAGAACTTTGATCCTATGTTACCTTAGATAGTGTTTTTAGTACATAAACACTCCACAGAAAGCGATAGACGTTAGCGTGAGCAGCTTCTGCATTGGATTTTTCATTCGTTATTACATACTCGTCTGGTATAATTACAAGCCGTTGAAAATTTGCAAAAACTTCCTCCCGGGTGTTTTAAACTGTACATATTAACACCCCTAGTTACCTCATTCACCGAGGAAGGGGTTTCAAGGTATAAATAATAATATTTGGACGCTATAATAACGTCTAGGTGCACTTTTTAACACTAAAGAAATAGAACTTTGATCCTATGTTATCTTAGATAGTGTTTTTAGTACTTAAACACTCCACAGAAAGCGTTAGACGTTAGCCTGAGCAGATACGGCATTGGATTTTTCATTCGTTATTACATACACGTCTGGTATAATTACAAGCCGTTGAAAAATTGCAAAAACTGCCTCCCGGGTATTGTAAACTGTAGATATTTACGCTCCTAATTACCTTATTCATCGAGGAACGCTTATCAAGGTATAAATATAAATTTTTGGACGCTATATTAACGACTAGGCGCACTTTTTAACACTAAAGAAATAGAACTTTAATCCCATGTTACCTTAGATAGTGTTTTTAGTACATAAACACTCCATAGAAAGCGATAGACGTTAGCCTGAGCAGCTTCTGCGTTGAATTTTTCATTCGTTATTACATACTCGTCTGGTATAATTACAAGCCGTTGAAAAATTGCAAAAACTGCCTCCCGGGTATTGTAAACTGTACACATTTACGCTCCTAATTACCTTATTCACCGAGGAACGGTTTTCAAGGTATAAATATAAATTTTTGGACGCTATATTAACGACTAGGCGCACTTTTTAACACTAAAGAAATAGAACTTTGATCCTATGTTACCTTAGATAGTGTTTTTAGTACATAAACACTCCACAGAAAGCGATAGACGTTAGCGTGAGCAGCTTCTGCATTGGATTTTTCATTCGTTATTACATACTCGTCTGGTATAATTACAAGCCGTTGAAAATTTGCAAAAACTGCCTCCCGGGTGTTTTAAACTGTACATATTAACACCCCTAGTTACCTCATTCACCGAGGAACGGGTTTCAAGGTATAAATAATAATATTTGGACGCTATAATAACGTCTAGGTGCACTTTTTAACACTAAAGAAATAGAACTTTGATCCTATGTTATCTTAGATAGTGTTTTTAGTACTTAAACACTCCACAGAAAGCGTTAGACGTTAGCCTGAGCAGATACGGCATTGGATTTTTCATTCGTTATTACATACACGTCTGGTATAATTACAAGCCGTTGAAAAATTGCAAAAACTGCCTCCCGGGTATTGTAAACTGTAGATATTTACGCTCCTAATTACCTTATTCATCGAGGAACGCTTATCAAGGTATAAATATAAATTTTTGGACGCTATATTAACGACTAGGCGCACTTTTTAACACTAAAGAAATAGAACTTTAATCCCATGTTACTTTAGATAGTGTTTTTAGTACATAAACATTCCACAGAAAGCGATAGACGTTAGCCTGAGCAGCTTCTGCATTGGATTTTTCATTCGCTATTACATACTCGTCTGGTATAATTACAAGCCGTTGAAAAATTGCAAAAACTGTCTCCCGGGTATTGTAAACTGTACATATTTACGCTTCTAATTACCTTATTCCCCGAGGAACGGTTTTCAAGGTATAAATATAAATTTTTGGACGCTATAATCACGTCTAGGCTCACTTTTTAACACTAAAGAAATAGAACTTTGATCCTATGTTACCTTAGATAGTGTTTTTAGTACATAAACACTCCACAGAAAGCGATAGACGTTAGCCTGAGCAGCTTCTGCATTGGATTTTTCATTCGTTATTACATACTCGTCTGGTATAATTACAAGCCGTTGAAAATTTGCAAAAACTGCCTCCCGGGTGTTTTAAACTGTACATATTAACACCCCTAGTTACCTCATTCACCGAGGAACGGGTTTCAAGGTATAAATAATAATATTTGGACGCTATAATAACGTCTAGGTGCACTTTTTAACACTAAAGAAATAGAACTTTGATCCTATGTTATCTTAGATAGTGTTTTTAGTACTTAAACACTCCACAGAAAGCGTTAGACGTTAGCCTGAGCAGATACGGCATTGGATTTTTCATTCGTTATTACATACACGTCTGGTATAATTACAAGCCGTTGAAAAATTGCAAAAACTGCCTCCCGGGTATTGTAAACTGTAGATATTTACGCTCCTAATTACCTTATTCATCGAGGAACGCTTATCAAGGTATAAATATAAATTTTTGGACGCTATATTAACGACTAGGCGCACTTTTTAACACTAAAGAAATAGAACTTTAATCCCATGTTACTTTAGATAGTGTTTTTAGTACATAAACATTCCACAGAAAGCGATAGACGTTAGCCTGAGCAGCTTCTGCATTGGATTTTTCATTCGCTATTACATACTCGTCTGGTATAATTACAAGCCGTTGAAAAATTGCAAAAACTGTCTCCCGGGTATTGTAAACTGTACATATTTACGCTTCTAATTACCTTATTCCCCGAGGAACGGTTTTCAAGGTATAAATATAAATTTTTGGACGCTATAATCACGTCTAGGCTCACTTTTTAACACTAAAGAAATAGAACTTTGATCCTATGTTACCTTAGATAGTGTTTTTAGTACATAAACACTCCACAGAAAGCGATAGACGTTAGCCTGAGCAGCTTCTGCATTGGATTTTTCATTCGCTATTACATACTCGTCTGGTATAATTACAAGCCGTTGAATAATTGCTAAAACTGCCTCCCGTATGTTGTAAACTGTACATATAAACACCCTAATTACCTCATGCACGGAAGAACCGTTTTCAAGGTATAAATATAAATTTTGGACACTATAATAACTTCTAGACAACCTTTTAACACTAAACAAACAGAATTTTCATCCTAAAGTACCTTGATGGTGTTATTAATACATAAAAACTTTACAGAGAGCGACAGACGTTAGCCAGAGCAGATACTGCATTGGTTTTTTCATTCACATTACGTACTCGTCTGGTATAATTACAAGCCATCGATAATTAGAAAACTTGCTTTCTGGGTGTTGAAAACCGCACATAATAACACCCTTTATTTCTTTTTTCACCGAGGAACAGTTTTTAAGGTATAAATATATGTGGGTGTTAGAGTTACTTCTAGACGACGTTTTAAGACTAAACAAATAGAACTTTGCTCCTAAAGTACCTTAGATAGTGTTTTTAGTACATATGGACTCCACAGAAAGCGTTAGACGTTAGCCTGAGCAGCGTATGCATTGGATTTTCTATTCGACATTACATACTCGTCTGGTGTAATTACATGCGTCCGAATAATTGCTAAACCTGCTTCTCGGGTATTGTAAGCTGTACATTTACACCCATAATTACCTTATTCAGCGAGAAACGCTTATCAAGGTATAAATATAAATTTTTGGACGCTATAATAACGTATAGGCGCATTTTTTAACACTAAAGAAATAGAACTTTGATTCTATGTTATTTTAGATAGTGTTTTTAGTACATAAACACTCCACAGAAAGCGATAGACGTTAGCCTGAGCAGCTTCTGAATTGGATTTTTCATTCGTTATTACATACTCGTCTGGTATAATTACAAGCCGCTGAATAATTGCTAAAACTGCCTCCCGTATGTTGTAAACTGTACATATAAACACCCTTAATTATCCCCTTGCACCGGAGAACCGTTTTCAAGGTATAAATATAAATTTTTGACACTATAATAACTTCTAGACAACCTTTTAACACTAAACAAACAGTATTTCCTCCTAAAGTACCTTAGATGGTGTTATTAATACATAAAAACTTTACAGAGAGCGACAGACGTTAGCCTGAGCAGATACTGCATTGGTTTTTTCATTCACATTACGTACTCGTCTGGTATAATTACAAGCCATCGATAATTAGAAAACCTGCTTCCTGGGTGTTGAAAACTGTACATATTAACACCCTTTATTTCTTTTTTCCACCGAGGAACAGTTTTAAGGTATAAATATATGTGGGTGCTAGAGTTACTTCTAGCGAACGTTTTAAGACTAAACAAATAGAACTTTGCTCCTAAAGTACCTTAGATAGTGTTTTTAGTACATATGGACTCCACAGAAAGCGTTAGACGTTAGCCTGAGCAGCGTCTGCATTGGATTTTCTATTCGACATTACATACTCGTCTGTTGTAATTACAAGCGTCCGAATAATTGCTAAACCTGCTTCTCGGGTATTGTAAGCTGTACATATTTACACCCATAATTATCTTATTCATCGAGGAACGCTTATCAAGGTATAAATATAAATTTTTGGACGCTATAATAACGTCTAGGCGCATTTTTAACATTAAAGAAATAGAACTTTGATCCTATGTTATCTTAGATAGTGTTTTTAGTACATAAACACTCCACAGAAAGCGATAGACGTTAGCCTGAGTAGCTTCTGAATTGGATTTTTCATTCGTTATTACATACTCGTCTGGTATAATTACAAGCCGTTGAATAATTGCTAAAACTGCCTCCCGTATGTTGTAAACTGTACATATAAACACCCCTAATTATCGCCTTGCACCGTAGAACCGTTTTCAAGGTATAAATATAAATTTTGGACACTATAATAACTTCTAGACAACCTTTTAACACTAAACAAACAGAATTGTCACCCTAAAGTACCTTAGATGATGTTATTAATACATAAAAACTTTACAGAGAGCGACAGACGTTAGCCTGAGCAGATACTGCATTGGTTTTTCCATTCACATTACGTAGTCGTCTGGTATAATTACAAGCCATCGATAATTAGAAAACCTGCTTCCTGGGTGTTGAAAACTGTACATATTAACACCCTTTATTACATTTTTCACCGAGGAACAGTTTTTCAGGTATAAATATATGTGGGTGCTAGAGTTACCTCTAGACGACGTTTTAAGACTAAACAAATAGAACTTTGCTCCTAAAGTACCTTAGATAGTGTTTTTAGTACATATGGACTCCACAGAAAGCGTTAGACGTTAGCCTGAGCAGCGTCTGCATTGGATTTTCTATTCGACATTACATACTCGTCTGGTGTAATTACAAGCCGTTGAATAATTGCTAAAACTGCCTTCCGGATGTTGTAAACTGTACATATTAACACCCCTAATTACCTCATGCACCGAAGAACGGTTTTCAAAGTGTAAATATAAATTTTGAACACTATAACACTTCTAGACAACCTTTTAACACTAAACAAACAGAATTGTCACCCTAAAGTACCTTAGATGATGTTATTAATACATAAAAACTTTACAGAGAGCGACAGACGTTAGCCTGAGCAGATACTGCATTGGTTTTTCCATTCACATTACGTAGTCGTCTGGTATAATTACAAGCCATCGATAATTAGAAAACCTGCTTCCTGGGTGTTGAAAACTGTACATACCCTTTATTACATTTTTCACCGAGGAACAGTTTTTCAGGTATAAATATATGTGGGTGCTAGAGTTACCTCTAGACGACGTTTTAAGACTAAACAAATAGAACTTTGCTCCTAAAGTACCTTAGATAGTGTTTTTAGTACATATGGACTCTACAGAAAGCGTTAGACGTTAGCCTGAGACAGCTTCTGCATTGGATTTTTCATTCGTTATTACATACTCGTCTGGTATAATTACAAGCCGTTGAAAAATTGCAAAAACTGCCTCCCGGGTATTGTAAACTGTACATATTTACGCTCCTAATTACCTTATTCAGCGAGGAACGGTTTTCAAGGTATAAATATAAATTTTTGGACGCTATAATAACATCTAGGCGCACTTTTTAACACTAAAGAAATAGAACTTTGATCCTATGTTACCTTAGATAGTGTTTTTAGTACATAAACACTCCACAGAAAGCAATAGACGTTAGCCTGGGCAGCTTCTGCATTGGATTTTTCATTCGTTATTACATACTCGTCTGGTATAATTACAAGCCGTTGAAAAATTGCAAAAACTGCCTCCCGGGTATTGTAAACTGTACACATTTACGCTCCTAATTACCTTATTCACCGAGGAACGGTTTTCAAGGTATAAATATAAATTTTTGGACGCTATATTAACGACTAGGCGCACTTTTTAACACTAAAGAAATAGAACTTTGATCCTATGTTACCTTAGATAGTGTTTTTAGTACATAAACACTCCACAGAAAGCGATAGACGTTAGCGTGAGCAGCTTCTGCATTGGATTTTTCATTCGTTATTACATACTCGTCTGGTATAATTACAAGCCGTTGAAAATTTGCAAAAACTTCCTCCCGGGTGTTTTAAACTGTACATATTAACACCCCTAGTTACCTCATTCACCGAGGAAGGGGTTTCAAGGTATAAATAATAATATTTGGACGCTATAATAACGTCTAGGTGCACTTTTTAACACTAAAGAAATAGAACTTTGATCCTATGTTATCTTAGATAGTGTTTTTAGTACTTAAACACTCCACAGAAAGCGTTAGACGTTAGCCTGAGCAGATACGGCATTGGATTTTTCATTCGTTATTACATACACGTCTGGTATAATTACAAGCCGTTGAAAAATTGCAAAAACTGCCTCCCGGGTATTGTAAACTGTAGATATTTACGCTCCTAATTACCTTATTCATCGAGGAACGCTTATCAAGGTATAAATATAAATTTTTGGACGCTATATTAACGACTAGGCGCACTTTTTAACACTAAAGAAATAGAACTTTAATCCCATGTTACCTTAGATAGTGTTTTTAGTACATAAACACTCCATAGAAAGCGATAGACGTTAGCCTGAGCAGCTTCTGCGTTGAATTTTTCATTCGTTATTACATACTCGTCTGGTATAATTACAAGCCGTTGAAAAATTGCAAAAACTGCCTCCCGGGTATTGTAAACTGTACACATTTACGCTCCTAATTACCTTATTCACCGAGGAACGGTTTTCAAGGTATAAATATAAATTTTTGGACGCTATATTAACGACTAGGCGCACTTTTTAACACTAAAGAAATAGAACTTTGATCCTATGTTACCTTAGATAGTGTTTTTAGTACATAAACACTCCACAGAAAGCGATAGACGTTAGCGTGAGCAGCTTCTGCATTGGATTTTTCATTCGTTATTACATACTCGTCTGGTATAATTACAAGCCGTTGAAAATTTGCAAAAACTGCCTCCCGGGTGTTTTAAACTGTACATATTAACACCCCTAGTTACCTCATTCACCGAGGAACGGGTTTCAAGGTATAAATAATAATATTTGGACGCTATAATAACGTCTAGGTGCACTTTTTAACACTAAAGAAATAGAACTTTGATCCTATGTTATCTTAGATAGTGTTTTTAGTACTTAAACACTCCACAGAAAGCGTTAGACGTTAGCCTGAGCAGATACGGCATTGGATTTTTCATTCGTTATTACATACACGTCTGGTATAATTACAAGCCGTTGAAAATTTGCAAAAACTGCCTCCCGGGTGTTTTAAACTGTACATATTAACACCCCTAGTTACCTCATTCACCGAGGAACGGGTTTCAAGGTATAAATAATAATATTTGGACGCTATATTAACGACTAGGCGCACTTTTTAACACTAAAGAAATAGAACTTTAATCCCATGTTACTTTAGATAGTGTTTTTAGTACATAAACATTCCACAGAAAGCGATAGACGTTAGCCTGAGCAGCTTCTGCATTGGATTTTTCATTCGCTATTACATACTCGTCTGGTATAATTACAAGCCGTTGAAAAATTGCAAAAACTGTCTCCCGGGTATTGTAAACTGTACATATTTACGCTTCTAATTACCTTATTCCCCGAGGAACGGTTTTCAAGGTATAAATATAAATTTTTGGACGCTATAATCACGTCTAGGCTCACTTTTTAACACTAAAGAAATAGAACTTTGATCCTATGTTACCTTAGATAGTGTTTTTAGTACATAAACACTCCACAGAAAGCGATAGACGTTAGCCTGAGCAGCTTCTGCATTGGATTTTTCATTCGCTATTACATACTCGTCTGGTATAATTACAAGCCGTTGAATAATTGCTAAAACTGCCTCCCGTATGTTGTAAACTGTACATATAAACACCCTAATTACCTCATGCACGGAAGAACCGTTTTCAAGGTATAAATATAAATTTTGGACACTATAATAACTTCTAGACAACCTTTTAACACTAAACAAACAGAATTTTCATCCTAAAGTACCTTGATGGTGTTATTAATACATAAAAACTTTACAGAGAGCGACAGACGTTAGCCAGAGCAGATACTGCATTGGTTTTTTCATTCACATTACGTACTCGTCTGGTATAATTACAAGCCATCGATAATTAGAAAACTTGCTTTCTGGGTGTTGAAAACCGCACATAATAACACCCTTTATTTCTTTTTTCACCGAGGAACAGTTTTTAAGGTATAAATATATGTGGGTGTTAGAGTTACTTCTAGACGACGTTTTAAGACTAAACAAATAGAACTTTGCTCCTAAAGTACCTTAGATAGTGTTTTTAGTACATATGGACTCCACAGAAAGCGTTAGACGTTAGCCTGAGCAGCGTATGCATTGGATTTTCTATTCGACATTACATACTCGTCTGGTGTAATTACATGCGTCCGAATAATTGCTAAACCTGCTTCTCGGGTATTGTAAGCTGTACATTTACACCCATAATTACCTTATTCAGCGAGAAACGCTTATCAAGGTATAAATATAAATTTTTGGACGCTATAATAACGTATAGGCGCATTTTTTAACACTAAAGAAATAGAACTTTGATTCTATGTTATTTTAGATAGTGTTTTTAGTACATAAACACTCCACAGAAAGCGATAGACGTTAGCCTGAGCAGCTTCTGAATTGGATTTTTCATTCGTTATTACATACTCGTCTGGTATAATTACAAGCCGCTGAATAATTGCTAAAACTGCCTCCCGTATGTTGTAAACTGTACATATAAACACCCTTAATTATCCCCTTGCACCGGAGAACCGTTTTCAAGGTATAAATATAAATTTTTGACACTATAATAACTTCTAGACAACCTTTTAACACTAAACAAACAGTATTTCCTCCTAAAGTACCTTAGATGGTGTTATTAATACATAAAAACTTTACAGAGAGCGACAGACGTTAGCCTGAGCAGATACTGCATTGGTTTTTTCATTCACATTACGTACTCGTCTGGTATAATTACAAGCCATCGATAATTAGAAAACCTGCTTCCTGGGTGTTGAAAACTGTACATATTAACACCCTTTATTTCATTTTTCCACCGAGGAACAGTTTTAAGGTATAAATATATGTGGGTGCTAGAGTTACTTCTAGCGAACGTTTTAAGACTAAACAAATAGAACTTTGCTCCTAAAGTACCTTAGATAGTGTTTTTAGTACATATGGCCTCCACAGAAAGCGTTAGACGTTAGCCTGAGCAGCGTCTGCATTGGATTTTCTATTCGACATTACATACTCGTCTGTTGTAATTACAAGCGTCCGAATAATTGCTAAACCATAATTATCTTATTCATCGAGGAACGCTTATCAAGGTATAAATATAAATTTTTGGACGCTATAATAACGTCTAGGCGCATTTTTAACATTAAAGAAATAGAACTTTGATCCTATGTTATCTTAGATAGTGTTTTTAGTACATAAACACTCCACAGAAAGCGATAGACGTTAGCCTGAGCAGCTTCTGAATTGGATTTTTCATTCGTTATTACATACTCGTCTGGTATAATTACAAGCCGTTGAATAATTGCTAAAACTGCCTCCCGTATGTTGTAAACTGTACATATAAACACCCCTAATTATCGACTTGCACCGTAGAACCGTTTTCAAGGTATAAATATAAATTTTGGACACCATAATAACTTCTAGACAACCTTTTAACACTAAACAAACAGAATTTTCATCCTAAAGTACCTTAGATGGTGTTATTAATACATAAAAACTTTACAGAGAGCGACAGACGTTAGCCTGAGCACATACTGCATTGGTTTTTCCATTCACATTACGTACTCGTCTGGTATAATTACAAGCCATCGATAATTAGAAAACTTGCTTTCTGGGTGTTGAAAACCGTACATAATAACACCCTTTATTTCTTTTTTCACCGAGGAACAGTTTTTAAGGTATAAATATATGTGGGTGTTAGAGTTACTTCTAGACGACGATTTAAGACTAAACAAATAGAACTTTGCTCCTAAAGTACCTTAGATAGTGTTTTTAGTACATATGGACTCCACAGAAAGCGTTAGACGTTAGCCTGAGCAGCGTCTGCATTGGATTTTCTATTCGACATTACATACTCGTCTGTTGTAATTACAAGCGTCCGAATAATTGCTAAACCTGCTTCTCGGGTATTGTAAGCTGTACATATTTACACCCATAATTATCTTATTCATCGAGGAACGCTTATCAAGGTATAAATATAAATTTTTGGACGCTATAATAACGTCTAGGCGCATTTTTAACATTAAAGAAATAGAACTTTGATCCTATGTTATCTTAGATAGTGTTTTTAGTACATAAACACTCCACAGAAAGCGATAGACGTTAGCCTGAGCAGCTTCTGAATTGGATTTTTCATTCGTTATTACATACTCGTCTGGTATAATTACAAGCCGTTGAATAATTGCTAAAACTGCCTCCCGTATGTTGTAAACTGTACATATAAACACCCCTAATTATCGCCTTGCACCGTAGAACCGTTTTCAAGGTATAAATATAAATTTTGGACACTATAATAACTTCTAGACAACCTTTCAACAGTAAACAAACAGAATTTTTATCCTAAAGTACTTTAGATGGTGTTATTAATACATAAAAACTTTACAGAGAGCGACAGACGTTAGCCTGAGCAGATACTGCATTGGTTTTTCCATTCACATTACGTACTCGTCTGGTATAATTACAAGCCATCGATAATTAGAAAACCTGCTTCCTGGGTGTTGAAAACTGTACATATTAACACCCTTTATTACATTTTTCACCGAGGAACAGTTTTTAAGGTATAAATATATGTGGGTGCTAGAGTTACTTCTAGACGACGTTTTAAGACTAAACAAATAGAACTTTGCTCCTAAAGTACCTTAGATAGTGTTTTTAGTACATATGGACTCCACAGAAAGCGTTAGACGTTATCCTGAGCAGCGTCTGCATTGGATTTTCTATTCGACACTACATACTCGTCTGGTGTAATTACAAGCGTCCGAATAATTGCAAAACCTGCTTCTCGGGTATTGTAAGCTGTACATATTTACACCCATAGTTACCTTATTCATCGAGGAACGCTTATCTTTATATATATAATTCTTCTGTACGTGTGTATGTGACTGAACTCCTCCTAAACGGCTTGACCGATTTTGATGAATTTTTTTGTGTGTGTTTGAGTGGGTCCCTGGATGGTTTAGATTCACAATTGGACTCGGTAGGTGGCGCTGCAATCGGGTTCTAGGAATTTTTTAAAAATATTTTTAACAAATTTCTTTTAAAATTTTTTTTAAGATTTCTCGCATATCAGAACATATAACCCCAAAATTTCACCCCCCACCGCTCCCCAATATTTTTTAAAATGAAAAAATTCGAAAATTCGAAAATCGAAAAAAACCTTGCTGAACCTGCTAATAGCAGGTAAACCAACGTTTGGGCAGGGCAACGTCTGTCGGGTCCCCCAAATTTCACCCCTCCCCCCACCGCCCCCCCCCCATATTTTTTAAAATAAAAATCATTATATATATAATTATTTTGTACGTGTGTATGTGACTGAACTCCTCCTAAACGGCTAGACCGATTTTGATAAAATTTTGTGTGTGTGTTTGAGTGGGTCCATGGATGGTTTAGATTTACAATTGGACCCGGTAGGTGGCGCTGCAATCGGGTTCTAGGATTTAAAAAAAAATGACGCATTTTTGTTAAATTTTTTATAGATTTCTCGCATATCAGAACATAAATAACCCAAAATTTCACCCTCCCACCACCCCCCCAATATTTTTTAAAATAAAAAAATCGAAAATTCGAATATCAAAAAACGTTTGCTGAACCTGTTAATAGCAGGCAAACCAACGTTCGGGCAGGACAACGTCTGTCGGGTCCTCTACCCCTTAGGGAGTGAAATGGGGCAAATAAGCCTAAAAATCGATGTGTGTGTCGTTATTGAGGTTTTTTAGGAAGTTGATTGCGAAAATGGCATTTATTTTTAACTCCAAGACGATGGACATGACATAAAATTAAAACTCTATAGAGGTGAAACGGGGTTTCAGAGACCAATTATTTTTGGGCAGAACAACGTTTGCCGGGCCAGCTAGTCAAGGTATAAATATAAATTTTTGGACGCTATAATAACGTCTAGGCGCATTTTTTAACACTAAAGAAATAGAACTTTGATCCTATGTTATCTTAGATAGTGTTTTTAGTACATATGGACTTTACAGAAAGCGATAGACGTTAGCCTGAGCAGCTTCTGAATTGGATTTTTTATTCGTTATTACATACTCGTCTGGTATAATTACAAGCCGTTGAATAATTGCTAAAACTGACTCCCGGGTGATGTAAACTGTACATATAAACACCCCTAATTACCTCATGCACCGAAGAACCGTTTTCAAGGTATAAATATAAATTTTGGACACTATAATAACTTCTAGACAACCTATTAACACTAAACAAACAGAATTTTCATCCTAAAGTACCTTAGATGGTGTTATTAATACATAAAAACTTTGCAGAGAGCGACAGACGTTAGCCTGAGCAGATACTGCATTGGTTTTTCCATTCACATTACGTACTCGTCTGGTATAATTACAAGCCATCGATAATTAGAAAACCTGCTTCCTGGGTGTTGAAAACTGTACATATTAACACCCTTTATTACATTTTTCACCGAGGAACAGTTTTTAAGGTATAAATATATGTGGGTGCTAGAGTTACTTCTAGACGACGTTTTAAGACTAAAGAAATAGAACTTTGCTCCTAAAGTACCTTAGATAGTGTTTTTAGTACATATGGATTCCACAGAAAGCGTTAGACGTTAGCCTGAGCAGCGTCTGCATTGGATTTTCTATTCGACATTACATACTCGTCTGGTGTAATTACAACCGTCCAACTAATTGCAAAACCTGCTTCTCGGGTATTGTATGCTTTACATAGTTACACCCATAACTACCTTATTCTTCGAGGAACGCTTATCAAGGTATAAATATAAATTTTTGGACGCTATAATAACGTCTAGGCGCATTTTTTAACACTAAAGAAATAGAACTTTAATTCTATGTTACTTTAGATAGTGTTTTTAGTACTTAAACACTCCACAGAAAGCGATAGACGTTAGCCTGAGCAGCTTCTGAATTGGATTAAATTCGTTATTACATACTCGTCTGGTATAATTACAAGCCGTTGAATAATTGCTGAAACTGCCTCCCGGGTGTTGTAAACTGTACATATAAACACCCCTAATTACCTCATGCACCGAAGAACCGTTTTCAATGTATAAATATAAATTTTGGACACTATAATAACTTCTAGACAACCTTTTAACACTAAACAAACAGAATTTTCATCCTAAAGTACCTTAGATTGTGTTATTAATACATAAAAACTTTACAGAGAGCGACTGACGTTAGCCTGAGCAGATACTGCATTGGTTTTTCCATTCACATTACGTACTCGTCTGGTATAATTACAAGCCATCGATAATTAGAAAACCTACTTCCTGGGTGTTGAAAACTGTACATATTAACACCCTTTATTACATTTTTCACCGAGGAACAGTTTTTAAGGTATAAATATATGTGGGTGTTAGAGTTACTTCTAGACGACGTTTTAAGATTAAACAAGTAGAACTCATGTCAGAGGCAAAATTTGACCTACGAGGGTGGGAGCATACGAAATATGATTCTGATGAACTTGTGACCGTACATGTACTTGGTTTGAACTGGAACACTAATGAAGATACTTTGAGTATCTAACAAGAAAACATCAACAAAATTGGTGAACAGATAGTAACCAAGAGGACAATTCTTTCAACGGCACAACAAATATTTGACCCGATTGGTTTCACCTGCCCGGCTTCATTATGTCCTAAATTGTTACTGCAACGAACCTGGGAAAAACAATTGAATTGGGATACACCTGTTTATGACGAACTGAAAAATATATTTATCAGTTGGGTCAAAGAACTCCCATATTTGACAGGAATTAAAATTCCTAGGTGGATTGGCTATGATTCTAAGAAAATGGGAAAATATAGCATTCATTGTTTTGTAGATGCTAGTCAAGAAGCCTATGCAGCGACAGTATTCCTGAGAGTTGAAACAAATAGAGTTTCTGTACATTTATTGGCTGCCAAATCAAGAGTGGCACCTTTAAAGAAGGTTTCGATTCCGAGGCTGGATTTATTAGCTGCGTCTATTGGAGCCCGATTGTACGATTCCGTACAGAAAAACTTTAAAGACAAAGTAGAATGTTATTTTTGGAGCGACTCAACGAATGTATTGTCTTGGATTCGACGAAAGGATGAATAGGCAACATTTGTTTGGAATAGAGTACGAGAAATTCGTGCGTTAACTGCAGTTGAATCATGGAGACATGTACCTGGTTCTCTCAATCCAGCGGATCTTCCATCTCGTGGTTGTTCTGCGCGATATCTCTATGAATCTAAGTGGTGGGAAGGCCCAAAGTGGCTATATGAGATTCCTGAACTATGGCCACAAGAAGATATCGTGTGCAATAAGGAAGAGATAAGCAGGGAGAGGAAGACAAGATTGGTCACAGTAACCTCCATGATGAATAACAGTTCTGACTATTGGCATTTGAACTACTTTTCGAAGAATAATAAAACCCTTCGAATGATAGCATGGATTTTACGATTCATATTCAATTCAAGAAATCCAATTAAACGTAGGAATGAACTCAATGCCGAAGAAATTATAAATGCCGAAAAGTTCATCTTGAAAGTCGTACAGAAGGAAAGCTTCGGAGAGGAAAATGAGAAAAATGTAGACTCCCTGAATCTTTTCAAAGACGAAGATGGATTGACTAGATTGAAAACCAGGATTTCAGGAATGGAAGATGTGAGAGATTTTCGCTTTCCAATTGTTTTGTTAGCAAAACACCCCGTGGTGAGGATGATTTTTGATTCTCATATCAATTCCTGTCATGTTGGGACACAAGGACTCTTGAGCCTACTGAGGGAGACATATTGGATTCTCGGTGGTCGTCGGGCAATACGATCCATTATTTCCAAGTGTGTTATCTGTAACAGATATCGTTCGAAACGGTTTGATGTGGAGACACCACCCCTTCCAGTTGATAGAGTTCGGGACGCTGTGGCCTTTGAAGTAACTGGTATTGACTTCGCGGAACCATTGTACCTGAAAAACGGCGAGAAAGTGTGGGTATGTCTCTTTACGTGTGCGGTTTATCGGGCAGTGCACTTAGAACTTTCTACTTCTTTATCTGCTCATAGTTTCATACAAGCCCTTCGTCGATTCATAGCAAGACGTGGTAGACCCAAAACTGTATATAGTGATAACGCGACAAACTTTGTGGGTACCGAAAACGCTTTCAAACGATTGAATTGGGATAGTATTTCCAAATTCGCCTCTGTACAACGAATCAATTGGCATTTCAATCCACCAGCAGCTCCATGGTGGGGTGGATTCTGGGAACGGCTAGTTGGTGTATTGAAGCAACTGCTACGCAAAGTACTTGGTCGTACTTCGCTATTTTAAGAAGATCTCCTAACAGTTTTATGCGACTGCGAGGCTGTAATAAATTCTAGACTTCTCACGTATTTGTCTGGGGACTCTGAAGACTTGATTTTGATGCTGTAGACGAGACGTCCCTCAGTCGCAAGATAATCTACAAACAGAAGTTGAGAACCATGTTACGCCGTAGGTTTCGCAATGAGTATCTAAGACAACTAAGATCAATGGTCGCTAAGAAAAAATGCCGACAAGTTGTTCTAGGGGAAATAGTACTTGTCAGTGACGAAAATCATAAACGACTGGACTGGCCCCTAGGTCGTATCATAGAACTGATTGCAGGAAAAGACAACAAAATTCGTCTAGTTCGAGTCAAAACTGCAAGAGGATCTCTGATTAGACCAGTGCAGAAAGTTTATCCTTTAGAATGGATCGATAGCTCAGGAAGTGTTGAAGATTCCACATCGAATGTCAGAGAGGGGGCGAGCAGCCGAGTCACCTTTCAGGATGAATCTTTACCCTGTTCCAGCGAGCGAAATTATTCAAGGAAAGATGAAGTTCTACCTAAAAATTGTGATAGTGCGGAAGTGACAGATATCATTTCTGATATCGAAAGCAGAGCAACTAATAAAGTGACATGTACTAGGAGTGGCCGTCAGATCAAGACGCCAAAAAGATTTGTTTCATAGTTTTTCATTTAACTTCTGTATTTGTAATTACATGAGTTATGTCTCCTTTGACAGATGAGTTACTCATTATAATAAGGTAATCGTTCCTCAAGTGGGAGAATGTCGGAGACATGTATTTTTTATGTTTGTACTTAATTTCAGTCATGGACTATAGGATTTTAGAACAATCTGTTAATGTCAAATTATAACTTAAAACGTCAATTGTGCACTTGGTGTGTATAGTTTCAACAAAGTATATCTTAAATAAAGTTTGTACCGAGTAACTGTATGTACTCTCTATTTGAAGAATCTGATGTCCTGATGTTCTGGTGGTAGCGTTTCATTCGGGGCACAACAATTACCTATTCGTCTGGTATAATTACAAGCCGTTGAATAATTGCTAAAACTGCCTCCCAGGTGTTGTAAACTGTACATATAAACACCCCTAATTACCTCATGCACCGAAGAACCGTTTTCAAGGTATAAATATAAATTTTGGACACTATAATAACTTCTAGACAACCTTTTAACACTAAACAAAGAGAATTTTCATCCTAAAGTACCTTAGATACATAAAAACTTTGCAGAGAGCGACAGACGTTAGCCTGAGCAGATACTGCATTGGTTTTTCCATTCACATTACGTACTCGTCTGGTATAATTACAAGCCATCGATAATTAGAAAACCTGCTTCCTGGGTGTTGAAAACTGTACATATTAACACCCTTTCTTACATTTTTCCCGAGGAACAGTTTTTAAGGTATAAATATATGTGGGTGCTAGAGTTACTTCTAGACGACGTTTTAAGACTAAACAAATAGAACTTTGCTCCTAAAGTACCTTAGATAGTGTTTTTAGTACATATGGACTCCACAGAAAGCGTTAGACGTTAGCTTGAGCAGCGTCTGCACTGGATTTTCTATTCGACATTACATACTCTTCTGGTGTAATTACAAGCGTCCGAATAATTGCAAAACCTGCTTCGCGGGTATTGTAAGCTGTACATATTTACACCCATAATTACCTTATTCATCGAGGAACGCTTATCAAGGTATAAATATAAATTTTTGGACGCTATAATAACGTCTAGGCGCACTTTTTAACACTAAAGAAATAGAACTTTGATCCTATGTTATCTTAGATAGTGTTTTTAGTACATAAACACTCCACAGAAAGCGATAGACGTTAGCCTGAGCAGCTTCTGCATTGGATTTTTCATTCGTTATTACATACTCGTCTGGTATAATTACAAGCCGTTGAATTATTGCTAAAACTGCCTCCCGGGTGTTGTAAACTGTACATATAAACACCCCTAATTACCTCATGCACCGAAGAACCGTTTTCAAGGTATAAATATAAATTTTGGACACTATAATAACTTCTAGACAACCTTTTAACACTAAACAAAGAGAATTTTCATCCTAAAGTACCGTAGATACATAAAAACTTTGCAGAGAGCGACAGACGTTAGCCTGAGCAGATACTGCATTGGTTTTTTCATTCACATTACGTACTCGTCTGGTATAATTACAAGCCATCGATAATTAGAAAACCTGCTTCCTGGGTGTTGAAAACTGTACATATTAACACCCTTTCTTACATTTTTCACCGAGGAACAGTTTTTAAGGTATAAATATATGTGGGTGCTAGAGTTACTTCTAGACGACGTTTTAAGACTAAACAAATAGAACTTTGCTCCTAAAGTACCTTAGATAGTGTTTTTAGTACATATGGACTCCACAGAAAGCGTTAGACGTTAGCTTGAGCAGCGTCTGCACTGGATTTTCTATTCGACATTACATACTCGTCTGGTGTAATTACAAGCGTCCGAATAATTGCAAAACCTGCTTCTCGGGTATTGTAAGCTGTACATATTTACACCCATAATTACCTTATTCATCGAGGAACGCTTATCAAGGTATAAATATAAATTTTTGGACGCTATAATAACGTCTAGGCGCACTTTTTAACACTAAAGAAATAGAACTTTGATCCTATGTTATCTTAGATAGTGTTTTTAGTACATAAACACTCCACAGAAAGCGATAGACGTTAGCTTGAGCAGCTTCTGCATTGGATTTTTCATTCGTTATTACATACTCGTCTGGTATAATTACAAGCCGTTGAATAATTGCTAAAACTGCCTCCCGGGTGTTTTAAACTGTACATATAAACACCCCTAATTACGTCATGCACCGAAGAACCGTTTTCAAGGTATAAATATAAATTTTGGACACTATAATAACTTCTAGACAACCTTTTAACACTAAACAATCAGAATTTTAATCCTAAAGTACCTTAGATGGTGTTATTAATACATAAAAACTTTACAGAGAGCGACAGACGTTAGCCTGAGCAGATACTGCATTGGTTTTTCCATTCACACTACGTACTCGTCTGGTATAATTACAAGCCATCGATAATTAGAAAACCTGCTTCCTGGGTGTTGAAAACTGTACATATTAACACCTGTTATTACATTTTTCACCGAGGAACAGTTTTTAAGGTACAAATATATGTGGGTGCTAGAGTTACTTCTAGACGACGTTTTAAGACTAAACAAATACAACTTTGCTCCTAAAGTACCTTAGATAGTGTTTTTAGTACATATGGACTCTACAGAAAGCGTTAGACGTTAGCCTGCGCAGCTTCTGCATTGGATTTTCTATTCGACATTACATACTCGTTTAGTGTAATTACAAGCGTCCGAATAATTGCTAAACCTGCTTCTCCGGTATTGTAAACTGTATATATTTACACCCATAATTACCTTATTCATCTAAGACCGCGTATCAAAGTATAAATACAAATTTTTGGACTCTATAATAACTTCTAGGCGCATTTTTTAACACTAAAGAAATAGAACTTTAATCCTATGATACTTTAGATAGCGTTTTTAGTACTTAAACACTCCACAGAAAGCGATAGACGTTAGCCTGAGCAGCTTTTGCATTGGATTTTTCATTCGTTATTACATACTCGTCTGGTATAATTACAAGCCGTTGAATAATTGCTAAAACTGCCTCCCGGGTGTTTTAAACTGTACATATAAACACCCCTAATTACGTCATGCACCGAAGAACCGTTTTCAAGGTATAAATATAAATTTTGGACACTATAATAACTTCTAGACAACCTTTTAACACTAAACAAACAGAATTTTCATCCTAAAGTACCGTAGATGGTGTTATTAATACATAAAAACTTTGCAGAGTGCGACAGACGTTAGCCTGAGCAGATACTGCATTGGTTTTTCCATTCACATTACTTACTCGTTTGGTATAATTACAAGCCATCGATAATTAGAAAACCTGCTTCCTGGGTGATGAAAACTGTACATATTAACACCCTTTATTACATTTTTCACCGAGGAACAGTTTTTAAGGTATAAATATATGTGGGTGCTAGAGTTACTTCTAGACGACGTTTTAAGACTAAACAAATAGAACTTTGCTCCTAAAGTACGTTAGATAGTGTTTTTAGTACATATGGACTCTACAGAATGCGTTAGACGTTAGCCTGAGCAGCGTCTGCATTGAATTTTCTATTCGACATTACATACTCGTCTGGTGTAATTACAAGCGTCCGAATAATTGCTAAACCTGCTTCTCCGGTATTGTAAACTGTACATATTTACACCCATAATTACCTTATTTATCGAGGAACGCTTATCAAGGTATAAATATAAATTTTTGGACGCTATAATAACGTCTAGGCGCATTTTTTAACACTAAAGAAATAGAACTTTAATCCTATGTTACTTTAGATAGTGTTTTTAGTACTTAAACACTCCACAGAAAGCGATAGACGTTAGCATGAGCAGCTTCTGCATTGGATTTTTCATTCGTTATTACATACTCGTCTGGTATAATTACAAGCCGTTGAATAATTGGAAAAACTGCCTCCCGGGTGTTTTCAACTGTACATATAAACACCCCTAATTACCTCATGCACCGAAGAACCGTTTTCAAGATATAAATATAAATTTTGGACACTATAATAGCTTCTAGACAACCTTTTAACATTAAACAAACAGAATTTTCATCCTAAAGTACCTTGGATGGTTCTATTAATAATAAAAACTTTACAGAGAGCGACAGACGTTAGCCTGAGCAGATACTGCATTGGTTTTTCCATTCACATTACGTACTCGTTTTTATTATCATTTAAGTCGACTGCACAAACTGGCAATGGTTGTTTGTTTTTTGTTAGTAGTCGTGTAACTTTAATAATTGGTACGGTCTTGCTAAGTTCAATAAAAATCTCTTGTTCGGTTAGGGATAGTGGTACGTTTTTAATAACGAGGAACAGTTTTCAAGGTTTAAATCATAATAGTTCGGCCGGCACACATTTTTGATTAGATGCTTCAATATAATGCAAAATCTATACAAATGGTGAAACATTTCAAAAAAACTATTACAACTACAATAAAATATATACTTTTAACTTATAAAATTTTAAAACGATATTTAATTTACATAATAGCCCGGACATATTAGGATTTGACCTTGAAAAAAATAATGTAAATCTGAAAATTGGTAGAAATATTCTATTTAGTGTACTGAACAACATACCAAAGGTCCTAAGCGGTCCTATGCCGGCTTCATGATGAAAAAAGGCATAGGCGGGTATTTCGGGTTTATACAGGATATTATTATACATATCGTGTTTTGCCATCAATATATAACTTAATAGGTATATATATCTCACTATTCATGTATTTTATATCATACATGTATGCAGTAATAATAATAACTAGCAACCAGTGAGACAAATGTCTCATTTAATAAAACAAAAAAGACCGTTTTTGAAATAGAACGCCTTTTCGAGAAATCACGTGATTTCTCGAAAACCAGAATTGTCACGTGATTGAAATTCGGTTTCTGACCTGACATGACCATTCCAAACAAATAACTTTCATAACTTGTTTCTCTATCTCTTACGGTTTGGCTGCTGAAACAGCGCCCCGGACACACAAAACAGCGTCCCAGACAAGCCTATTATATACAGTGTGTTTCACTTTACATGGAAGCACCCCTGTATTTTCTTTGTTTTTGTATCAATCGATTTAAATTTTTTACCAGTTGTACAACTCACCAAGAGGCATCTATTCATGTCCTTGAGCGCAACTGACGTTATTAGCCTGGCTTACTACGATGAAGAACATGGGTCGTATTATCAATATTTTGCAGCGCGTTAGAGTTACAGCAAAAAGTTATTAAGAAAAGTTGTTTAGAATCAAAAGAGTACCCCAGATACCGATTTTCGTTTAATAATTCGAATTTTTAATTTTTATCCATAAATTTGTCAAAGGCCCAAATTTCAACTTTTAATCAAATGGTGCCATGGAGAAACAACATTTTTATTATTGTTGCAAACGTCATTGGCTTTTAATAATGGCTGAATTACGTTTAACTGTAGCTGAGAAAGTAGAAATAATTAGAATTACTGGTGAAAATGCAAGATCCAATAGAGAAGTAGCTAGAATATTTAATGGAAGGCATCCAGGGCGTGCACCTATTTATCCTGACAAAAATTAAAAAGTTGATTAATTTTTTAAACAGTTCCAGGTTAAATAGGTGCACGCCCTGGATGCCTTCCATTAAATATTCTAGCTACTTTTCGATTGGATCTTGCATTTTCACCAGTAATTCTAATTATTTCTACTTTCTCAGCTACAGTTAAATGTAATTCAGCCATTATTAATAGCTAATGACGTTTGCAACAATAATACAAATGCTGTTTCTCCATGGCACAATTTGATACCAAATTAAAAGTTGAAATTTGAGATAAAAATAAAAAATTCGAATTATTAAACAAAAATCGTTATCTGGAGCATTCTTTTGATTCTAAATAACTTTTCTTAATAACTTTTTGCTGTAACTCTAACGCGATGCAAAATATTGACAATACGAATCATGTTCTTCATCGTAGTAGGCCAGGCTAATAACGTCAGTTGCGTTTAAGGACATGAATAGATGCCTCTTGGTGAGTTGTACAACTGGTAAAAAATTCAAATCGATTCATACAAAAACAAATAAAATACAGGGGTGCTTCCATGTAAAGTGAAACACACTGTATATGGATCTTTGTTCTACCAGAAGCTTATTTAGTGTTTGGAAAAAGGTCAAAAAAGGTAAAAGCAAAATTTAAAAAAATGTTACATACAATATATTTTTATTTTAGAATAAAACTCGAAAACTTAGTGTCAACAAAATGAGTAGAACCGGAACCTAGAACAAATTAAATCTTGTTTTCCTTTCTTTCGTTTTAAGTATAATATGGTTGCTTACTTATATTTCGTCTTGATCATCGTCGACTTCAACTTCATTTACTGGAGTATCGTAACTGCAGCTTCGACCCCTGCAATTTATGCACATTATTGAGCAAGCAAGGCCTGCAGTTCTACAGGAACACCGAGTCCCGCATTCCGATTTACACCCACAGGATACCATCTGCAACAGTTCATTTTTTTCTTGATAGCTTCATGTCGGAGAACTGCAACCGAGGACTGCCTTCATCGCATGGTTGCCTAATTCCATTGCATTATGACAATTAATAGTTTGATCTCCAACAAACCCAGATGATAAAGACCGTAAGGAACTACATTCCTGCCTAGGAGAGCGGGTCGACAACCAATTTATAAAAATGTTCAAATATTTTGCATCCACGGATCTTCTTGAATCTCTAAGTTCAACGTGTTGTTTTGTTGAAATTCTAGTAATACAAGTCAGTTCAACGGAACTACAAATTTTAAGACATCCACGAAAAGAGAGCACGAAATATGCTAGCTGACTATCAGATATACCACGGCCATGAGTGAGACCTCCCTGAACTTTTCAAAGGCGCATCAAAGACTGTTCGATCGCCATATTTGTTGAAAGTTTAGGTGCAGACAATGACACATCTGAATCATAAAGCTGATTTTGTTTATAATCTTTTAAATAAATATTTGCCTACCACCACATACTTTCCTTCACTAAGTAGTTTATTACAGTAGAAACAAACGTTTTCCATTATTATCACCAATTTATATCAATAACATCACAAAAAACCAAGCGCGTATAAGTTACACAGTAATGCAAGTGCAGTCTGCTGTAGACGGGTCTAGGACAACTCGGCGCCGCCATCTCGGCGCCGCCACTTCGGCGCCGTCATCTCGGCGCGGGGCCAGCTCAGCGCCGGGACAACTCGGCGCGGCGCCATCTCTGCGCCAGCCAACTCGGCGCGAGGCCATCTCGGCGCCGAATTTAAATTCGCAAACTACAGTGTGCACTACGTAAGAAAATTATTATAAACAATAAAATTCAACATTTTTTAAAAATAATTACGAAAAATGAATTTACTACCCAAGATAAGGACAACATTTACGAAACAAAGTTGTTTTCTAGCCTTGACATTGTTGAGTTAGCTAAAACTAACACATAATAAAAATCGTATGGAAATCTTGCTTAATTTCCGAAAAATTTTACTTTTTGGATTTACACAACTTCGAAAAACGCCACTTTTAACTAAGTAAAAATCACTCAATATATCTAATACGGGCTAAATAGGTTTTCGGACAAGCTGTCATCCTGTATAAAGTGATATGTAAACATTACCAATATTTTTTTATATCTATATATATTTATATACAGGGTGATTTTTAAGTTGATTCTTTTCGTTTACCAGAAAATAAAGCTAAAAAAATAAGTATTTTTTTTATTTACCACTTTTCCGAAATATCAAAACTAACAGAGGTATAGGGTGTTAAAGTTTCAAATTAAAAATTAAACTTTGGCGCAAAAGCGGCTGGACAATTTTATTTTTGTTTATCTCTGTTGTCAAGCAATGATCTGGCAACTAGTTTTCCATTGTAATTTTCTTAATGTTATTGCTGCAATAATGGCTCATGTTTATGAAAATAATGAATGAGTGAATATGCTTATTATTTACTGGAAGTGTCAAAATGCCGCTGCCGCATCGCTCTTATACGCGGAATGTGTGTGTAGAAGCGAATGCTGATAATTTTGATCATTTAAGTTAGATTAAGTTTAGTTTAATTTTCGTTAAGTAATTTCAGTTCATACTTTGAAACTTTAACACCTTGTACCTCCGTTAGTTTTGATATTTCGCAAAAGTGGTAAATGGGTTATTTTTTTAGCTTTATATCCTGGCAAAAAGAAAGAATCAACTTAAACATCACCCTGTATATACAGTGTGTGTCCCGATAGGTGAAACGACTCTTTTAAAAGGTAAAAAATTCTCGATTAAAATTTTCATTTTTTGGGGTTTAGCCCTGCTTGGTTAAAGGCGAATTTCTAACAGCATTTCAGTTTTGAAAAATCAAATATGGCTTGAAAGTTTTCAAAAAAACTATTTTTTATTATACCTGCATCAGAATCGCCGTTTAAAGCACACCTGAGCGTGCAAAAGTGGGCGATTAAAGCTCGCCGAGCTTTAAAGGTTGTCAAGGAAACGACTGAATGCAACAACGGACGTGGACCCGACAAAAACGTAAATGATTCTCGTAACTATAGTAGCTGTTGTGGGCTTCGATGGTAATGAAACTCAGTGGACTGTAACTTAATTAGGTTATTTATTGAACAACAAGACCTGTCGCTGCTGTGGCCACGGCACAATACACTAATACCATGCACCCTGAGTGGTACACGCTTGTACGTGTGCTGCTTGCTCTGGTCGAACGTACACTGCCCCCTGCCCTGCCGCAGGTAGCGACACAAGCTAAAATAGTGGGGCAACTCTTGGCCGTTGGCCGCACATTCAAATTATTTGGCGCGTAAACATGCCGCCCCCTTTGAAATGAACATTTCAACATATACAAAACTACAGATCTCTAAACTAAGAATAGGATTTTATGAACATTTTAACATATACAAACTAAAAATACCTTAAACTAAGCATACAGTATCGCGAACCTTTTAACACACAATTTAATTGCCCTCGCGCACTTGACCTTCATGGTCGACACTGACACCATTGTCCACGGGTAGCACGCACAATCGCCGTACTGCTCGTCTGGTTTCGTGGTGGTTGGGCAATCGAATGGTGGCGACTCGTGCAACGCCATCAGGTCCAGAATGAAGCTGTATTACTCTCGCCAAAACCCATTTGCATATTGGCAGGTTGTCTTCCTTCACCAGTACTACAGAACCAACCCGGATAACCGTTGAATTGTTTTCTTGTTGCCATTTGGTGGCCCTTTGGAGCTCCTGCAGATATTCTTGGGACCACCGCTTCCAAAACTGCTGCGTTGCTTGCTGTACACGTTGAAATCTCTCCAACCTATTGGTTTTGACATCGCCTAGCTGCTCATCTGCGAGCGCCGTTAGTGGCCTTCCGATGAGAAAGTGTCCTGGTGTTAGAGGTGCCAGATCACCTACGTGAGAACTTAAGGGAGAGAGAGGACGGGAATTAAGAATAGCCTCAATCTGTACAAGCAGAGTGTTAAACTCTTCGTATATCAACGCTGTCGAATCTATGGTTCTCGTTAAATGATACTTGACAGATTTTATACCCCCCTCCCACAGTCCGCCAAAATGCGGGCTTCTACTAGGAATGAATTTCCACTCTACGCCTTGCTCAGTCAAAGCGTGGTTGATTTTGGTTTGAAACTTCGATCCATTCAAAAAATTTTTAATTTCGTTATTTGCACCTATGAAATTAGTTGCGTTGTCAGAGTAGATTGTTTTTGGTTTACCGCGCCGTGATATAAAACGTCTGAGAGCGGCAACAAAGGCCTGAGCCGTCAGATCGCCGACCAGCTCTAAATGTATCGCCTTTGTACTAAAGCAAACGAACAGACTTATGTAGCATTTTACCTTTCGCGCACCCCTGGTTTTCTTATCTCTTATGCTATAGGGTCCGCCGAAATCTACACCACAATGGTAAAATGGTGGCGCCGGTACCACCCGATCCTTCGGCAGTTGACCCATGACGTGGGTTACACTCTTCGGTTTTGCGCGGAAACAGCGAACGCAATTGTGTACTACCTTTCGCGTGAGATTTCTTCCTGCTACCGGCCAAAATCTTTCCCGTATGATTGCCAATAACGCCTGCGGTCCACAATGTAAATGTGCGACGTGAATATATCTCGCGACTAACTCTGATAACGGATGCCCGTGGGGTAGTATGACTTGATGCATTCTTTCGTATTGTAACTCAGATTGTTGCAACCGACCTCCTACTCGCAGCAGTCCGCTGTCGTCAACAAACGGACGTAAATTTGCCAAATTGCTGCTACCAGTAATTTCTCTGCCTTTACTTAAATCATTAATTTCACGAGCATACGTCTTCCTCTGCGATATTTTTATTAATGCCAGTAAAGCCTTATCTAACTCTTGCGCGCTCAACAATCCTGTTACCCGTTTACTATTTGCCTTACAGTTGTTTATGAAACGTAAACAGTATGCCATAATTCTTTGCATGCTACCTAAATCCGACAACCTTGACATGAAGGGCAAATCACAACTCGATACCGCTACTACATTTACGTTAACGTTACGGGAGTCCGGTATATCAGTCAGCTTAGACTCTACACTGCATGGTCATTTACTCTCGTCTTGCAAAAGCCACTCGGGGCCGTTTGGCCACATTTTATTCTCTAAAAACTGCTTTGGTTCCATGCCTCTAGTTACAATGTCCGCCGCGTTGTCATTCGTACCCACGTGACGCCAGTCTTCTATGCGGGTGAGCTCTTGAATAGTGGCGACCCTATTTGCTACGAATATTTTCCATCTACTCGCATCTGCCTTTAGCCAAGCTAAAACAATGGTCGAGTCGCACCAAAAATATCGCGCGTCTAATTTTAATTTCATCGCGGTCTCCACCTTCTGCGCTAATTTCGCTGCTAAAACTGCACCGCACAGCTCTAAGCGCGGAATCGTCACGGAACGGATGGGGGCTACTCTCGATTTCGAACATAATAATTTGACTGATACGTTTCCCTGCCTATCAACGGATCGCAAATATGTGCAAGCCGCAAAGGATTTTAATGACGCATCGCTGAAACTATGCAATTCGATTCTGATCGGTTCAATGCACAAAACATGCCGCGGAACTCTGAACTGATTGATTAAATGCAAGCTGTCTCTAAATTTGATCCAATTTTCTTGCAATTCCTTCGGTAAAACTTCGTCCCACGACACCTTTGCCTTCCACAAAGACTGCATTAAAATCTTAGCCACCATTACTACAGGGGCCACTAAACCTAAGGGATCGTATATCTGACTAATTGTTGAGAGTATGACACGTTTTGTTATCCCTTCATTCGACCTAAATCTTCTCACTGTACATTTAAAAGTATCTGCATCTGCGTTCCATAGAACACCGAGAGTTTTATTTGGCATGTCATGCCCGAATGACAATACCTTTAAATCGTCATCTTCATCGCGTGATATTGACCCTAATATTTTCGGTTCGTTCGAGATCCATTTCCTTAATTCAAACTTCGCGGTCTGTAAAATTGATATAATGTCGTCCCTAATTTGTATCGCATCCGCGACCGTGTCAGCACCTGATACAAGATCATCGACGTAATAATCATTTTTTATTATGTCACTTGCAACCGGATAGCTCATTTCGTTTTCGATGCCGAGTTGCAATAAACACCTTGTAGCTAAATATGGAGAGGAACTAAGACCAAAACTTACAACTCGCATTACAAAACATTTTATTGGATCATTTGGATTTTCCCTCCACAGCACCCTTTGCAAATCATGCTGTGACTCGTCGATTAAAATTTGATTATACATTTTCTGAATATCCGCGGAAAAGGCGTATCGATGTTTTCGAAAACGCACTAAAATTTCGAATATTCCACTCTGTACCGTCGGCCCTACGTATTGAATATCATTCAGCGATAAATTTGTGTCAGTTTTCATGGACGCATTATACACAATTCTGACCTTATGCGTCAAACTATCAGTTTTTATTACTGGGTGATGTGTTAAATAATAACTCATCTGAGTCTTTCGTGATTCATCTATTTCGCGCATATAATCCAGTTTGAAATATTCATTCATGCATTGCGTATACAACTGTTTTAATTCCGAATCCCTACTTAAACGTTTTTCAACAGAAAGTAATCTTTTGACTGCTAGCTCCCTACAATCACCTAATTGTCCAGCATTTTCCCGTATCGGAATTTTTACGATAAATCGCCCATCTTCGGCTCTACGAGTGGTAGTTCTAAACAATTCCTCGCATTTGCTTTCGTCACCCGACTTGCTATTACACGTTGTGTCTATTTCCTCTAACTGCCAGAAACGTTGCAAAGCGTTTGAAATTGAACAGTGCGCTACTGTTCTTTCATTAGTGTTTTTTGTGAACATCGGTCCCGCCACTACATACCCGAGGCGAGTTTGCTGTAACAAAGGCATGTTTTTTCCTATACTTATCTGTTTCGGCCCTAACAATGACCAAAAAGTGTCACAGCCTATCAACAAATCTATTTTCCTACTTTCATAAAATTTTGGATCAGCTAGATGAATATGATTCGGTATTTTGAACCTTGAAATTTCTAAATTTCTTACCGGTATGTTCTCAGTTATTTTTTCTATGACCAGACACTGCAACGTGGCAGAATAGTCCGAATAGCTATGTTCATCGACTGCTTGAATATTGACCCTAACTTCCTGCTTTACATTCGTTTCTTGTGAACCTATTCCACACACAGTTGCACTAACTGACTTAGTTTTTAATCTTAAAAATCTACACATCTCCGCGGTAATATAGTTTCGCTCGCTCGCGCAATCTAACAGTACCCGACAATCGTAATAGCAATTATTTGCCGCGCGTATTTTTACTAACGCTGTAGATAGGATTCCCTTGCCATTTGTCAGGCGATCTTGATTAATTAGCGTTACGGTAGACGCAAAATCGCCGCCGTCGGCGTCGGCTTGGCTTGTAGTAGGTTGGTAGTCCGAACGCAACACCTGCGCGCCTTGTCCGTCATGTAACAACGAGTTATGCTTACGTTTACATTTGAAACAATGTCTTCCTTTGCATTGTCGTACTCCATGTCCCTTATAAAGACAGTTGAAACAAAGGTTAAACCTCTTTACTTCCTTTACACGATTTTCCACACTTAACGCTAAAAACCTCTCGCATTTATGAATCGAATGCTGCTGATTACAAACCGGACAACTACGTTCCGCGACTGCAACCAGGCTATTTGTTTTATTTCGCTTATGTGTCGTATTTGCTGTACCCCCTTTGTTTAACGTTTCTAATAATGTGCAGCGTTCATCTAAAAATTCAATAAGTTCATTTACTGTTGGTAGAACGTCCTTAGTTTTAAGCGAAAGTAGAAGAGGGCGAGAAACCCCCCACTCCTTTTAATTCGATTAAGCCACGCCCCCTTAATTCGCGGTTTAATTCGCGGATTTCGCGGTTTGATCTAATTAATTTCGCGGTTTGATCTAATTAATTTCGCGGTTTGATCTAATTAATCACATATGAAGTTTGATATGTAATTTACATATGTGCTACTGATTAAATTACGCATTAGATTTTTTAATTTGCTTCTGGAATTACGCGTCGGACTTCGGCGGCCATCTTGGATTTCTGGGGGGAATATTTGAAATTTGAATTTTTTCCGATTTTTTTTCTAAGTTCCATTATTTGAATTTAAATCTCCCGGGGTGTCGGCCATCTTGGTGCGCGAGCACTTCTCACGGCGGTTGTTTTTAAATTTGAATTTTCGCGGAAATATTTGAAATTCAAACTGGTGGATCTATCTCTCTCTTCGAAGCTACTGTCTCTCTCTTGCATTCACTCGCGGAAATATTTAAATTTAAAAAAATCTCTGGACGAGCGGGATTCGAACCCGAGTTTTCTTGGCAGCAGCCTTAGCACCTTACCGTTGCGCTATCGAGGTCTGTTGAACATATAGGAATTGAACAAGACGTCATTTCGCAGCTGTGCCGTCACACCGTTCGAGTTGAAACAAACTATTTTTCAAAAATTTATATTATGAGAATAGGGAATGTTTAACATATTGTGTTTACAGGCAGACACAATTTTTAAAAAAATTATATATGCAACAGCTTTGCTACTAATAATAATTTTATAATTTGCAATATAGTCGTTGTCCCAAGTTTCTGGTTAATTTCCATTCGACCGCGCATAATTTGAAAAGCTATATGAAATAATTACTTTATTTTTATAATTAAAACAGCGAAATCACTGCATTACTTTATTCAAAACGCATTATAATATTACGCAATAGCTTCTGGTTAAATTACGCGATTTTTTCTAAGTTCCCTTTTTAAAACAGGTCGAGACTGGTCGCTCTTTGTTCAACCTTGGTAACGTACGAACAGCGATGAGTGGAATTTTTAAAATATTGCCCATCGAACAGAGGAATAATTCTAGAACGAATCGGAGTTTTTATTTGTATAAAATGGCGGTCCGAACACGACGCTGCACAAAACCTGGATTTATCGAAATTTTAAAATAATATAGCTCTGTAATTTTAAAAACAATATAAAGTTACATTTTTTAATGTCTCCTTTGTAGCTGTTTGATTTTTGTGTGTTGTTAATATGCGTACAATTTCTAAACAAGGCCTCGATCTGATATTTCACGTCAAAAATTACAGTAAATGTTCAAAGACAGAAATAAATAATTTATAAGATGCTAGACTATTATAGCTTTCTCTTTCAAAGTTTTGACGTCATTGCATAGCGGCACGCAGAACACAACTCGTTCTTTATGTTTACTTTAGAAACCCTTAACCCTTTTCATTTAAATCGCGAAATCCGCATAAATATATTACTATAAAAAATCGCGAAAAGTGTTGAGTAAATAAATGCAACGCATTGTAAAGCCGTAAAACTTTTAGTTATTGTACGTTTACAAGATGGGTCTTTTGGCAAAGTGGAAGAACCAAACTATGCTATTGTAAATGTACAGATTTTTCACTGTCAATTTGTATATAACAACTTAATGTAAATTGGTATTTGGAACATTTTAACGAAAACAGCGACTTCTTTCGGCATAAACTGTTTCTTCTCACCACGGAACCCTATTTTATAAGTAAACGTCTGAAATTGTGTCATTATATCGATAAAAAACTGCATTTTAGTTTAAAAAATTCCAGTATAAATGCAAACGGACGAAAATAAAAACGCAATTGACCACAAAGTAACATAATTTTGAATAAAAAAACACAATTTCGTTGGAAAAATGTTCTGTTTCACTTAAAATTTTACAAAAACTGACATCATGTCACTTGAAATTATACAAAAAACGACATTTTTATCCAATAAGCGATAAAAAAATACGCCGTCTCACATAAATTTATACAAAAATCGACACCATGTCACATAAATTATACAAAAACTGCCACCATGTCACTTGAAATTATACAAAAACGACATTTTTACTCAATACACGACGAAAATCGACATCATGTTACATAAACTATGCATAATTTTGCAAATGTTTTACACTTTCTTCTCTAACTTGTTGCAATTTTAGTAAAATTTTAGAAAATCGACAGCATCTCCCATGAAAATTTATAAAAATCGGCATCTTGTCACATTAAATTCTGTAAAAACGACAAAAACAATATTTTTTTTCACAACTTTCATTGAAAAATAGTAAAATTTTACGAAAATACGTCTGTGCTGACGACAAGTGAAAATAAATTTGAATAGAAACACGCAAAAATTACGAAAAGACGTATGTGTTGACCCCCAAAGTAACAAAAATTTGAATAAAATCACGCAATCATACAGCATCTCACATAAATTTTCGCAAATATCGACATCATGTCACATAAATTATACAAAAACTGTCATCACGTCACTTGAAATTATACAAAAAACGATATTTTATTCAACACACGATGAAAATTGAACAAAAATCACGCAATTACAAGCCATCTCACGTAAATTTTCACAAAAATCGACATCATGTTACATAAACTATGCATAATTTTGCAAATGTTTTACACTTTTTATAAAATGCATCGCTCAAAATTAAAAGAAATAGCAATTTCGTTGAAAAAATCTACTACCACAATCATTTCGATAAACAAAATTCAAAAAATCTTATACTTTTGACGGAAATATATGTATGTTGACCACAAATTAACATAATTTTTAAATAAAAACGCGCAATTCGTTGAAAAAAAATATTCTGACACCACCAAAACACGCAATTTCATTGAAAAATATATATATGTTGTCCACAAATTAACATAAATTTGAATAAAAACACGTAATTTTGTTGAAAAAATGTTCTGGCTCCTTCATTTCACTTAAAATTTTACAAAACTGCCATCATAACACTTGAAATTATACAAAATATATGTATGTTGATCACAAATTAACATAAACCTGAATAAAACACACAATTTCGTTGAAAAATTTGCAAATGTTTTACACTTTTTTATAAAATGTATCGCACAAAATTAAAAGAAATCACAATTTTCTAAATTATATCACGCTATTATGAAATCGTAGATTGATTTTTTGAAATTTTACACTTTGTAACTGTAAAATAACTGCAAATACTAATATTTTAGCTTTAGACTTTGTAATTATTGCAGATTCGAGAAAAAAAAACAAAGCAGAGTAGAAATAAAAAACACAAACACTTTGTAATAAACAAATATATTGTTCTTATTTCGTATAATACTTAATAATATAAATATAAATGTACAGCAGAATGTCTTATTTCTAAAAATTCGCTAGCAATTTACAAAACTGTAGTTTGAGGTGCACGACATTTCAAATTAAAAAGACTGCAAGTAATAAAATCAGAAATTCATTGTGTCATTTTAAAGTTTAAGATGCACCCAATCTAGAATTCCCTTGGTTTTTGGTGTTGATGACATCTGCCTTAGAGGCGTTTTTCTAACGGCCCTTTTTTGGAGGCGTTTCCTTATCGGCGTTCTTCTGACTGAACCTTTTTGATGTGGACTTGGATGAGTAGCTGGTGTTTTTAATTTATATTCTAAATCGGACTCGCAGTTATCAGTTTCCATTTCGGTTTTTCCTGTAGTACCAGTCGGGGTTGGCTTCTTTTGCTGTTTAGGTTTAGCTAGCAACACATTAGCAACGTTAAGGTCTTTGATGTACTCAGCAAACTGTAGGCGTCCGGGTGGATTAATAGTTTTTCGAGGCCGCAGAGTGTCATGAATTAAATCGACTATGTTAGACGCCGGTAAAATTTCACCCTTTATAGTAACGGTGCCCTTGTGATCCCAGCTCACATCGCTTGAGGTACTCAAAATGCGTAGGAAAACTTCAGCTTTTTTCTTAAAAGTTTTGGGAAGTGTAGATAAAATAACGGCATTTGATAGGCTGTCACTGGTTGTTTCAATAGGTATTTTGATTGGCTGCCGCGCCTGGTTTGTGAAATGAAGGAATCGTTGTAAAACCTGATTGTACTGGATCCATTTATCGTGATCAGTTAATTTGGACTTTAAAACTTTTTGCATTTCGTCATCAAGCTGTGATAATATATTTTTCTCCGCATCATCGCCAGACTTAAGACGTTGGACAAATTCCGGCGATACAATCAACATCTTCCGCTCTTTGTCCATTTTAGTCGAAAAGGAGCTCAGTCGTTTGTTCTAGTAGAGCCGTCGTGAATAAACTAGCTTAAAATCAAGACTTTCATAATAAATATATAAAAAAATATGACAGGTACGGGAATCGAACCCGTATTCTCTCTCGAGATCAGAACTTGAATCTGACGCCTTAACCATTCGGCCAACCTGCCTCCCTATATAAACTAGCACTCTCTGCATAATTAAGAAAACATATAGTTTAAAAAGCCTTCTGCATGCAATTTCAAACAATATTTCATATAAATTAAGCCATGTACAAATTTCTTAATCAGGTTTTTGATATATATTTTATCGAAAGACTTGACCCTCAGCTGCCGTTTTATTATTTGTCGTGATGCGTCATCGCTGAATTTTACAAGCGATGTGACGCACGCAATGTTTCCATACCTTTTTATTTTAAAATTCTATAAAATCAGAGGTCCAAACTGCTGCAGGCAGGCTGGCACTTGTAAAATTCAGCGATGACGCATCACGACAAATAATAAAACGGCAGCTGAGGGTCAAGTCTTTCGATAAAATATATATCAAAAACCTGATTAAGAAATTTGTACATGGCTTAATTTATATGAAATATTGTTTGAAATTGCATGCAGAAGGCTTTTTAAACTATATGTTTTCTTAATTATGCAGAGCGTGCTCGTTTATATAGGGAGGCAGGTTGGCCGAATGGTTAAGGCGTCAGATTCAAGTTCTGATCTCGAGAGAGAATACGGGTTCGATTCCCGTACCTGTCATATTTTTTTATATATTTATTATGAAAGTCTTGATTTTAAGCTAGTTTATTCACGACGGCTCTACTAGAACAAACGACTGAGCTCCTTTTCGACTAAAATGGACAAAGAGCGGAAGATGTTGATTGTATCGCCGGAATTTGTCCAACGTCTTAAGTCTGGCGATGATGCGGAGAAAAATATATTATCACAGCTTGATGACGAAATGCAAAAAGTTTTAAAGTCCAAATTAACTGATCACGATAAATGGATCCAGTACAATCAGGTTTTACAACGATTCCTTCATTTCACAAACCAGGCGCGGCAGCCAATCAAAATACCTATTGAAACAACCAGTGACAGCCTATCAAATGCCGTTATTTTATCTACACTTCCCAAAACTTTTAAGAAAAAAGCTGAAGTTTTCCTACGCATTTTGAGTACCTCAAGCGATGTGAGCTGGGATCACAAGGGCACCGTTACTATAAAGGGTGAAATTTTACCGGCGTCTAACATAGTCGATTTAATTCATGACACTCTGCGGCCTCGAAAAACTATTAATCCACCCGGACGCCTACAGTTTGCTGAGTACATCAAAGACCTTAACGTTGCTAATGTGTTGCTAGCTAAACCTAAACAGCAAAAGAAGCCAACCCCGACTGGTACTACAGGAAAAACCGAAATGGAAACTGATAACTGCGAGTCCGATTTAGAATATAAATTAAAAACACCAGCTACTCATCCAAGTCCACATCAAAAAGGTTCAGTCAGAAGAACGCCGATAAGGAAACGCCTCCAAAAAAGGGCCGTTAGAAAAACGCCTCTAAGGCAGATGTCATCAACACCAAAAACCAAGGGAATTCTAGATTGGGTGCATCTTAAACTTTAAAATGACACAATGAATTTCTGATTTTATTACTTGCAGTCTTTTTAATTTGAAATGTCGTGCACCTCAAACTACAGTTTTGTAAATTGCTAGCGAATTTTTAGAAATAAGACATTCTGCTGTACATTTATATTTATATTATTAAGTATTATACGAAATAAGAACAATATATTTGTTTATTACAAAGTGTTTGTGTTTTTTATTTCTACTCTGCTTTGTTTTTTTTTCTCGAATCTGCAATAATTACAAAGTCTAAAGCTAAAATATTAGTATTTGCAGTTATTTTACAGTTACAAAGTGTAAAATTTCAAAAAATCAATCTACGATTTCATAATAGCGTGATATAATTTAGAAAATTGTGATTTCTTTTAATTTTGTGCGATACATTTTATAAAAAAGTGTAAAACATTTGCAAATTTTTCAACGAAATTGTGTGTTTTATTCAGGTTTATGTTAATTTGTGATCAACATACATATATTTTGTATAATTTCAAGTGTTATGATGGCAGTTTTGTAAAATTTTAAGTGAAATGAAGGGGCCAGAACATTTTTTCAACAAAATTACGTGTTTTTATTCAAATTTATGTTAATTTGTGGACAACATATATATATTTTTCAATGAAATTGCGTGTTTTGGTGGTGTCAGAATATTTTTTTTCAACGAATTGCGCGTTTTTATTTAAAAATTATGTTAATTTGTGGTCAACATACATATATTTCCGTCAAAAGTATAAGATTTTTTGAATTTTGTTTATCGAAATGATTGTGGTAGTAGATTTTTTCAACGAAATTGCTATTTCTTTTAATTTTGAGCGATGCATTTTATAAAAAGTGTAAAACATTTGCAAAATTATGCATAGTTTATGTAACATGATGTCGATTTTTGTGAAAATTTACGTGAGATGGCTTGTAATTGCGTGATTTTTGTTCAATTTTCATCGTGTGTTGAATAAAATATCGTTTTTTGTATAATTTCAAGTGACGTGATGGCAGTTTTTGTATAATTTATGTGACATGATGTCGATATTTGCGAAAATTTATGTGAGATGCTGTATGATTGCGTGATTTTATTCAAATTTTTGTTACTTTGGGGGTCAACACATATGTCTTTTCGTAATTTTTGCGTGTTTCTATTCAAATTTATTTTCATTTGTCGTCAGCACAGACGTATTTTCGTAAAATTTTACTATTTTTCAATGAAAGTTGTGAAAAAAATATTATTTTTGTCGTTTTTACAGAATTTAATGTGACAAGATGCCGATTTTTATAAATTTTCATGGGAGATGCTGTCGATTTTCTAAAATTTTACTAAAATTGCAACAAGTTAGAGAAGAAAGTGTAAAACATTTGCAAAATTATGCATAGTTTATGTAACATGATGTCGATTTTCGTCGTGTATTGAGTAAAAATGTCGTTTTTGTATAATTTCAAGTGACATGGTGGCAGTTTTTGTATAATTTATGTGACATGGTGTCGATTTTTGTATAAATTTATGTGAGACGGCGTATTTTTTTATCGCTTATTGGATAAAAATGTCGTTTTTTGTATAATTTCAAGTGACATGATGTCAGTTTTTGTAAAATTTTAAGTGAAACAGAACATTTTTCCAACGAAATTGTGTTTTTTTATTCAAAATTATGTTACTTTGTGGTCAATTGCGTTTTTATTTTCGTCCGTTTGCATTTATACTGGAATTTTTTAAACTAAAATGCAGTTTTTTATCGATATAATGACACAATTTCAGACGTTTACTTATAAAATAGGGTTCCGTGGTGAGAAGAAACAGTTTATGCCGAAAGAAGTCGCTGTTTTCGTTAAAATGTTCCAAATACCAATTTACATTAAGTTGTTATATACAAATTGACAGTGAAAAATCTGTACATTTACAATAGCATAGTTTGGTTCTTCCACTTTGCCAAAAGACCCATCTTGTAAAAGTACAATAACTAAAAGTTTTACGGCTTTACAATGCGTTGCATTTATTTACTCAACACTTTTCGCGATTTTTTATAGTAATATATTTATGCGGATTTCGCGATTTAAATGAAAAGGGTTAAGGGTTTCTAAAGTAAACATAAAGAACGAGTTGTGTTCTGCGTGCCGCTATGCAATGACGTCAAAACTTTGAAAGAGAAAGCTATAATAGTCTAGCATCTTATAAATTATTTATTTCTGTCTTTGAACATTTACTGTAATTTTTGACGTGAAATATCAGATCGAGGCCTTGTTTAGAAATTGTACGCATATTAACAACACACAAAAATCAAACAGCTACAAAGGAGACATTAAAAAATGTAACTTTATATTGTTTTTAAAATTACAGAGCTATATTATTTTAAAATTTCGATAAATCCAGGTTTTGTGCAGCGTCGTGTTCGGACCGCCATTTTATACAAATAAAAACTCCGATTCGTTCTAGAATTATTCCTCTGTTCGATGGGCAATATTTTAAAAATTCCACTCATCGCTGTTCGTACGTTACCAAGGTTGAACAAAGAGCGACCAGTCTCGACCTGTTTTAAAAAGGGAACTTAGAAAAAATCGCGTAATTTAACCAGAAGCTATTGCGTAATATTATAATGCGTTTTGAAAAAAGTAATGCAGTGATTTCGCTGTTTTAATTATAAAAATAAAGTAATTATTTCATATAGCTTTTCAAATTATGCGCGGTCGAATGGAAATTAACCAGAAACTTGGGACAACGACTATATTGCAAATTATAAAATTATTATTAGTAGCAAAGCTGTTGCATATATAATTTTTTTTAAAATTGTGTCTGCCTGTAAACACAATATGTTAAACATTCCCTATTCTCATAATATAAATTTTTGAAAAATAGTTTGTTTCAACTCGAACGGTGTGACGGCACAGCTGCGAAATGACGTCTTGTTCAATTCCTATATGTTCAACAGACCTCGATAGCGCAACGGTAAGGTGCTAAGGCTGCTGCCAAGAAAACTCGGGTTCGAATCCCGCTCGTCCAGAGATTTTTTTAAATTTAAATATTTCCGCGAGTGAATGCAAGAGAGAGACAGTAGCTTCGAAGAGCGAGATAGATCCACCAGTTTGAATTTCAAATATTTCCGCGAAAATTCAAATTTAAAAACAACCGCCGTGAGAAGTGCGCGCGCACCAAGATGGCCGACACCCCGGGAGATTTAAATTCAAATAATGGAACTTAGAAAAAAAATCGGAAAAAATTCAAATTTCAAATATTCCCGCCAGAAATCCAAGATGGCCGCCGAAGTCCGACGCGTAATTCCAGAAGCAAATTAAAAAATCTAATGCGTAATTTAATCAGTAGCACATATGTAAATTACATATCAAACTTCATATGTGATTAATTAGATCAAACCGCGAAATTAATTAGATCAAACCGCGAAATTAATTAGATCAAACCGCGAAATCCGCGAATTAAACCGCGAATTAAGGGGGCGTGGCTTAATCGAATTAAAAGGAGTGGGGGGTTTCTCGCCCTCTTCTACTAGCGAAGTCCACGCGCGTTTTGTTTCTGCATCAAGCTTTTCACTAATAATATAGATCAAAATGCTATCCCATTTATCTACCTCTTGATTCAAACTTTTCAAGCACCTCAAGTTTTTTATAAGCGTATCTGACAAAACTCGAAGTTGAACATGATTTTCTTTCGCTATTGCCGGAATTTCCATAATGGACCGAATGTGGGAATTTACAGTTAATCTCTTGTTTTCATACCTCGATTTTACTAATGAAAAAGCTGTCGCGTAATTCGCATCTGTAATTTCTAAATTCTGTATCACCCGAGCGGCGTCACCCTTCAACGAATTCGTTAAATAATAAAACTTCTGTGCGTCTGACAAATTCTCATTCTCGTGTACTAACGCCGTGAATAGGTCCCTAAATTCACCAAAATTTTCATAATTACCGTGGAAATCAGGGATTCGCAAGGTCGGGAGTTTTAATTTTGACTCGATTGAATAAGCCGTTCGGTTTACTGTAAACTCAGGCGTACTTGCTACTGCTCTAGGAAGCAACTCCTTTGCTTGCGCGACTGAACTAAAAAACGCGTCTTCAAACTGTTTCCTTTCGTTATTATTACGATCGCGTTCAAAACCGTCTTTGTCAAACTCTTCTAATTCGTTTTGAACAATTTCAAACTCGTCTAAGAGTCTTTCTACTCGCGGCAATCGCAATTCTAAATTTCCCCTTTGATCTAACGTATACCTAATCGCTCAAAAATTCTACAAATCTCTCTAGGTTTTTTTAATTTGTTCCCGTTTATTTACAAGAACCTGCTCTTTCTTATTGACCATTTTGAGGCTATACTAACTACACGAGGGAAATGAAAGGAAATTACTCACGCCGACTGATCAACTCCTCTGGAATGCCGGCGAAAACTCCTGCAAGGCCCTGTAACAGCCGTTGTTCTATCTTTGTCACGGGCGGCGTTGGCAGCAGATGGTGTCTCGCTCTCGTTGCACACCTGCAAGCCCTGTAGCAGCCGTTGTTCTATCTTTGTCACGGGCGTCGTTGGCAGCAGATGGTGTCTCGCTCTCGTTGCACACCTGCAAGCTCTTGGTAGCTTATCGATCGGTTTTCGTCTCGCGGCCACGCAGCTGTTGATCTCGATCGAAGAGATAATTTTCTTCACTATTCGGCCGAAGGTCCAATGTTGTGGGCTTCGATGGTAATGAAACTCAGTGGACTGTAACTTAATTAGGTTATTTATTGAACAACAAGACCTGTCGCTGCTGTGGCCACGGCACAATAAACTAATACCATGCACCCTGAGTGTTACACGCTTGTACGTGTGCTGCTTGCTCTGGTCGAACGTACACTGCCCCCTGCCCTGCCGCAGGTAGCGACACAAGCTAAAATAGTGGGGCAACTCTTGGCCGTTGGCCGCACATTCAAATTATTTGGCGCGTAAACAGTAGCAATATTATTATGCCCTCTGATTTATCACGACAAAAATTATTTCTAAGTTTTTAGTGCGTAATTTATTTCCCGTATTGGAGGTATAATAAAAAACAGCGTAAAGTATTCGTGGATAACTGGTCTTTAAAACACTTGCTCTATTTCGAGCACTCCGGCTACGCCGTCGTGCTCGAAAACTCGCTCTTGTTTTAAAGACCTTGTTATCCACTCATACTTTAATATACTATTTTGTACTCATGACTTCAAAATTCATATTTCCCGGTCATTCCCGAAGTTTTTTACTTTTCAACAAAAACTAGGGGAATTGTGTTTTTTGTAAATTTTTATAATAAACGGGGCTGCGCGCGCTATTGTGCGGTCTATTCTATTCAATTTACCACCATTTTTAGGCCTATTACATTGGCCCATCTCCAAGGGGGCTCTTGGGGTTTCCGTTCATCTTCAAAGGAGCCTCTGGGGCTCCGCCCCTCACCAATGGGGACCACGGAGCTCCGCCCATCTCCAAAGGGGCCCTTGGGGCTTCGCCCCTCTCCAACCGGCCGTCAGGGCTCCGCCCATCTCTAAGGGGACCTTCGGGGCTCCGCCCCTTTCCAAGGGGGCCCTCGGGGCTCCGCCCATTTTCAAGCAAGCCGTTGGGGCTCCGCCTCTCTCCAAGGGGTCCTTCAGGGCCCCGCTCCTCTCCAAGGGGGCCCTAGGGGCTCCGCCCCTCTCCAAGGCGGCCCTCGGGGCTCCGCCCATCTCTAAGGGGACCCTCGGGGTTCTTCCCCTCTCCAAGGGGGCGCTCGGGACACACACGTCTGGATCGTTCTCCTTTACTATATAGAGGATTGTCCCTCGTTGGTTTAATTGCGCCTGCAAACACCAGAGGCGCTGTAAACGTCAACAAAAACTAAAAGGTGCGTAGGATAGGTATAAAAGTTTTGTCATTTGTGCTGTCAATTCAGTAAATTAGTAAAACACTAAATAATAATTTTTTTATTTTTTTAAATATTTTAGTTATTCGTTACAAAAAACATTGTACCTAACTCCTTCGGGAAAAATTTTCTCGAATTCGCACTACATGCAGCACTCCCTTCGGTCGTGCTGCAAACAAAGTGTTCTTTCGGGAAAATTACGAACTTGTTAGGTAAATAACTAATACTGTAGAGTAGCGTGCCTTTTATGTTGCAAATACGACAAAAAGTTATTAAGAGAAGTTGTTTAGAATCAACATCTAGGTTCCTATACCAAATTTCAAAATCCTCTGCCAATTTTGATCTCTCACATTCTCTTTTATGTTTAGGTCCCATATCAAAGAATTTTACTTTTAACAAAGACGGCTATGGAAAAACAAACATTTTTCAAGTTTTTTATTTCATAATAAAATATATTGTTAAAAATACAATTCTTTGATTTGGAAAATAAACATTAAAGAAATATTTCAATGAAATTTTTTATTGTGTGGTAGTTTCAGCTGACTGAACATACTCAAGGCCAGAAAACTTTTTTTCGTAAAATGTGTCTCTATCTTGACTAGTAAATGCATGCTTCGTAATTACTTAAAAAAACATAAAATTTTACTGATAACGGAAGTCATGTGACAACTTTTGTTTGGCTCATTTGTAATCACTTTGCAACCACCTCTGGTCGTCAGTGTTTGATTTTCCAAGAAATTCTCAATAATTTTTTTTTCATCTGATGACAGCTTTTTGGCGATCACTTTATTTATTATTTTTTGATAATTTTCTTACGTAGTGCACAATGTAGTTTGCAAATTTGAATGCGGCGCCGAGATGGCCTCGCGCCGAGTTGGCTGGCGCCGAGATGGCTCCGCGCCGAGTTGTCCCGGCGCCGAGCTGGCCCCGCGCCGAGATGGCGGCGCCGAAATGGCGGCGCCGAGATGGCGGCGCCGAGTTGTCCGGCTTCGGCTGTAGACACGCACTGATTTATAGTTTAGCCACGTTGTTACGCCCTTCGATCATTCTGCGGTAAGCAGAATTTGTCAAAGAACATAATATATTTCAATTAAAAAAATATGAACTCAGTTGGTAATTACCATTACATCCATATAGGTCAATGGCAAATTATATACGTTATTATTAAGGAAAAAACTTTTTTTTAATTTTATTTTGTCAAAAATTACATGAAGCTTTAGGACTTTTGGTATGCTGTTCAGCACACCAATATAAAATATTCCTACCGATTTTTAGATTAACATTATTTATTTCTATGTTTTGGTAAAATTTAATCTAATATGTCTGGGCTATAACGGATAATCTTTGTATAACAAGGAATGTGACTCAAGTCATGGATCATAATAGTTCGGCCGCTTATCAGAATTGCCATGAAATCGAGCCCATTAGTAAAAACAAAACATTCGCTGAACAAATGAACAGGGGGCTGTCAGTATTAGTTATTATTTATTTTTAAAGCATAATTCCTCGTGGTAAGCCTTTAAGGAACGATTTGCGCTTGTCAATCATTTGTGCTTATAAAAACAGCATTTTTGCATGTCGCATTTCAGTTTCGCACTCAGTGCCGCGTTCTACTGTTCAAGATATTATCAATTTGTATATATCAACTGATGGAGTTGACCAAAAAACCAAAACTGGCCGACCATCTACAATTACGGAAACAAATAGGAGAGCTTTACTTAGAATTGTAAAAACTAATAGACGGTCCAATACCAAAGAAATAATTGTTTTGTGGAGGGAAAGTATAGGCAAGGAAATTTCGTTGTCTACAACAAAGAGAGCTATCAGAAAAATAGGATACAAATTCTATAAGGTAACAATTATCCTTTTTTTGGGTGAAAATTGTTGGCAACTTATACTATTTTTCTGACAGGGAAAAGAAAAGCCATTATTGACGACATTACAAAAACGTAATAGACTGAAATGGGCTAGGGAACCCGAAAATTGGACTCAAAGACAATGGGAAAGTATAATTTGGAGTTATGGGTCCAAATTTGATGTTTGCATAGGTGATTCTCGCAAAAGAGTATTGCGGTCATCCTCTGAAGTATATCATAATGATTGTCTAATAAGAAAAGTAAAGTTCCCAGCATCAGTCATGATATGGGGTTGTCTGTCGGCAAAAAGTGTAGGTAAATTACATTTTATCGATGGAACAGTTAATGCGCAGAAGTACAAAGGGATTCTGGTAGAAAGTTTCTCACCATCAATTGCACAATGCGCAACGAATGACGGTGACTTTATGTTCCAACAGGACGGTGCACCGTGCCATACTGCAAAAATTATTCGTACGTGGTTCCAGGACCATAACATCCCACTACTAAAATAAACGTCTTCTAGTCCAGATTTGTCTCCTATCGAGACACTTTGGCATAACATGAAGAAACAACTGCGAAAAAATCCAGCACGTACAGTACCTGAATTAAGGGCTACCTTGCAGAACATATGGAATAATATTTCACCAGAAGAGTGTGCAAGACTTGTAAACACAATGCCTAGCAGAATTAAGGCAGTTATTGCTAATAAAGGCGATGTAACACAATATTAAAATCAGGCCGAACTATTATGACCCATCAGTTGAGCCACATTCATTGTTATACAAAGATTATCCGTTATGTGAATTAAATATAGTTTTCAATTTTTATAAGTTAAAAGTCTATATTTTATTGTAGTTGTAATAGTTTTGTTGAAATGTATCACCATTTGTATAGATTTTGCATTATATTAAAGCATCTACTCAAAAATGTGTGCCGGCCGAACTATTATGAGCCCGGGCTCGTACATAAACACTACTCAGAAAGCGATAGACGCTAGCTTGAACAGCTTCTGCATTGGATTTTCCATTCGCCATTACATACTCGTATGGTATAATTACAAGCCGTCGAATAATTGCTAAAACTGCTTCCTGGGTGTTGAAAACTGTACATGTTAACTTCCCTAATTACCTTATGCACTGAGGAACAGCTCTAATAGTTTAAATATAAATTTTTGGGCGTTATAAATGCTTCTAGTCGCCGTTTTAACACATAGAAACAGAACACTGCTCATAAAGTACCTTAGATAGTGTTTTTACTACATAAACACTACACAGAAAGCTATAGACGTTAGCCTGAGCAGATACTGTATTGGCTTTTTCCATTCGTCATTACACTCTGTCTAGTATAATTACAAGCCGTCGAATAATTGCTAAAACTGTTCCCGGGTGTTGAAAACTGTACATATTAACACCCCTAATTACCTTATTCAACGACGAACAGTTTTCAAGGTATAAATATAAATTTTTGGGCTCTATAATAACTTCTAGACGACGTTTTAGCAAAAAATAACAGAACTGTGACCCTAACGTACCTTAGAAAGTGTTTTTAGAACATAAACACTCTACAGAAAGCGATAGACTTTAGCTTGAGCAGCTTTTGCATTGGATTTTCCATTCGCCATTACATACTCGTCTGATGTAATTACAAGCATCCTAATAATTACTAAAACTGCTTCCCGGGTGTTGTAAACTGACATATTTACACCCCTAATTACCTTATGCACAGATTAACAGTCTTCAAGGTATAAATATAAATTTTTGGACGCTAGAATAACGTCTAGGCGACGTTTTAACACTAAAGAAACAGAACTTTTATCCTAATCTGTGTTACAGGGTGCCTATAGCACATAGAGACACCACAGAAAGCGATAGACCGTTAGCCTAAGCTGCTTTTGCATTTGATTTTCAATTCACCATTACATACTCGTCTGGTATAATTACAAGCCGTTGAAAATTGATAAAATTGCTTTGTGTGTGGTGAAAACTGTATATATTAACACCCCTAATTACCTTATGCACTAAGGAATAGTTTTCAAAATATAAATATAAATTTTTGGTTGCTATAATAACTTCTAGACAACGTTTTAACACCAAAGAAACAGAAATTTGATCCTAAAGTACCTTAGATAGAGTTTTTAGTACATAAAGAGACTACAGAAAGCGATAGATGTTAGCCTAAGCAGCTTCTGCATTGGATTTTCCATTCGGTATTCATACGCGTTTTTGTATAATTACAAGTCGTCGAAGATTGTTAAAATTAGTGTCCTGGGAGTTTTAAACTGGTGCATATTAACACCTCTAATTACCTCACTCACGGTGTATCAATTTTTAAGGTGTAAATATATATTTTGGAAAGCTATAATAATCTCTAAAAGACGTTTTAACACTAAAGAGACAGAGCCTTATCCTAATCTATGTTAGCGGGTGCTTATAGCACATAAAGACATCACGGAAAGCGATAGACGTTAGCCTGAGCAGCTTCTGCATTGGATTTTGAATTCACTATTACATACTCGTCTGGTATAAATTGCAAGCCGTCAAATAATTGCTAAAACTGCTTCCCGGGTGTTGTAAACTTTACATCTTAACACCTCTAATTACCTCGTGCACCGACAACGGTTTTCAAGGTATAAATATACCTTTTTGGATGCTATAATAACTTCTAGACAACTTTTTAACTCTAAAGAAGCAAAACTTTGATCCTAAGGTGCCTTAGATAGTGTTTATAGTACATAAAGACTCCACAGAAAGCGATTGGGAAGTGAACTGAAGGCGAAGCTTAGTTAAATGTCCGCTCTAAGTAGGTACGATTCTTAAAGCCTATGTATTTCCCCTACTTAAACGCTGATTTTAAATGTTTTTTAGTATTTGTTTAAATAATTTTAGGGGCATAATATTAGGATATTTTAAGCTTTCATGGTATGCACTTTAAGTAAAGATGTGTAAACGGGATTTTAATAGGGCTGTTTTACCATAAATAAATAATTTAATCAGTAGTGCGTAAATATACCAATGCTGCATTTAACAGATTTCTAGTATTTTCTTAAATAATTTTACGGGCCTAATATTGAGAAATTGTAAGTCTTCATGATATGCATTTTAATTAAAGATGTTTAAATGGGTCTTTAATAGAGCTGTTTTGATAGAAATAAATAATTTCACCAGCCGTGAGTACATCAATGGCTATTAAGTCATGCTGCATTATTTACAAAGTTTCTATTTGTAGTAGGTAAGTATTTGTTACACACAGCAACTATTGGAGAATTTTAAGTCTTATGGAATGTAGTTAAAGATGTTCTAATGATACTTTAGTAGTCACGTATTATGAAACAATAAGGAAGCCGACCTGCGATTAATTAATAAAATAAGCAATGGTAGTAAAAATCGCAGATCAACCCCCCTACCATTTATACACCACGGCAGCTTTGAAAAACTCTTTCTTTACTCACCGCGATGGCCGAACTAGCTCAAATATCGGCGGCCTTAGATCGTAGGTTCAAATCATCAGCTATGCACCCTGGAATGTCTTCAAAAAAAGAAAAAGGAAATGGAAATGGGCGCCAGAAATCAAAAGATTTCAAATAATAAGAAGAAAAATAAATTGCAAGTGACTAGCATTTAATTAATCATTAATAAAAGTTTTGAAATGTCAGTAATCAATGATCAGGATAATTAAAATGTAAATAATGTAATAACAAAATTGTGTATCTTAACTGAAGGTTGCGACACGCATAAAATTAAAAACCCCTTTCGGGTTATTTTAATAATTTACCAAAAACATTCGTGGAATATGTATACCTCAGTCATTTAATTAAACCTTCTGTTAGGCTATTGACAATAAAAAAAGCGTGACTGTACCTTTTACAGAGGGTCGAAATACATAAAAATAGAAAATTTAAATACTGGGCATAATTAGATATAAGCATGAAAATTTAATGTAAAAAGCAAGAGCATGTATCAAGTTGAACATTACATTACATGTTAATAATAATTGCAAAACGTAGGCATTTAAATTTTAAATAAATGTAAAATCCAGGTATTAAAAAACACGATAAATCTCGGAACTAACCTCGCTTCTCCAGCGCGCACAAATGGCAAACAGCAAACCCAGCCCGGGGTAGCTGCACCCTTCGGTTCAAATAAGTTAGTCGTGAACTGCGACCATATCGTTGAAATCGACGTGGATGCGCCGAAAACTGCTGCAGAAGCATCCCCAAAAAGGCCGCAACGCCGAACCCAGCAGTTATCGAAAGTGCGATAAGGCTTGGCCTCCGAGAAAAACTCGTGTATGAAGCTGGTAATTAAGAGCTAAGAAAAAAGTAATTACTATGGAAATAATAAAACAGAAAAGCGCAATCGTACCTGATCATAATCAGCCCTTGAAAGCACACACTGCTCATTAAATTAATTGAGTGCACGTAAATTGACTTGAACATAAACTTTAGCCACGCCGAACGCGGCGGGCAAAGCGAAGACAGCAAGTGCCAAGTACCAACCATTCGTGCCCAAAGGCAAGCTCGGAATCTGATAAGAAATAGCGCGGAGGTCGAAAGGGCATCGCGCAAATGATAAGAGCTTGATGCAGGTAGAAAATACGCTGCTTTGGAAAATTTACGAATTCGAAATGCAAAAGGATTTATAATTTAACTAAAAATATACAGGTTAAAACTGAAATAATTGGATAAATGGCGAAACAATTAGGCTAAGCCAAAAAATTGTTTCAATTAGTCATCAATAGTACAAATAAATAAGTTCGTTACACGCGCAGAAGTCAGTCAAACGGTTGGTTGTAAGTAAAGTGTCTTGATAAAGTGATAATGGCAGATAGATTAACTATGCTGAATATTGCAATTATGCACAAGCACCATTTTCTTCTAGAAATTATATTGAAGGGGAACAATTAACTAATTCTGGACATGTTATTTATTGTGGGTACAAAAGTCAAGAAAATGTTAAAACAAATGTCGTTGCTCTTTGCCTACAAACTTCGGCGTTAAAAGAAGCACTTGTTTTGCGTTTACGTCTTGTGTTATTGGTTTTGCATTATAAATTTTAATTTATATCATTACGATAATAAGTATTGTACTCACCAGGAAGAATACCTATAATCTTCTTTTTTAAAATGCAGAGAACAAACATGCATACTTTCTGTAACTTTTTTCCCCATTCTAAGTAAACGAATCCATTCCTTTCGCCGATCTGCTTTCTGATTATTAATTTTTACAAATTCTCCTTCTTTAGGAAACTTATGGCACCGCACAGTTGTATCGCGTTTTGATAGTGATTTACAACCATACACGCAACAAAACCGTTTCGATTTATTTGGTACAGGAGAAAATCTAGCTCCCTCACGTTCACGATCCATTTTTACGTTAAAGATATCCCGTTATTAAAAATATAAACAATAAATTAATAAATATAAACAAGACACTAAACTTCAGCAAGAACAAACCTAGTAAAAACAAGAACAAGCAAGGTAAATGTAGGCATGTACCAACGTATTACAATTGCCCTCGAAAATAAAAGTAAAAAAATTTAAATAGTCATTAGCGGGGTAGTTGTAGGTCTGAGTCAGAGGAGAAAGTTGCCAGAATAAATATTCACTTATAATACCATGAGTAGTCAAAGTTATGTCGACTATTTTTGCGGTGGTGTCACGAATGTCCATTGCGCTTTGGTACGCAATGGACATGAGTAGTGATACCACCGCAAAAATAATCTACTTAACTTTGACTAAGAATGGTATTCGAGGGACTATTTAATGAACCAAACTACTTTTTCAAATTAGTTTTCAGTAAATCTACCAACAAACTACGCAATTTCTATAGTAACAGAACACTAATATTGACTTTTTCTAATAAAAATCACATTTGTTTAAAATAGTCACTTGAATACCTTCTAGGAAGATATATCCACTGATATTTTTTTGATTGGTCAAGAAACGTCAGAATTCTGGATTTTCATTGGTCACTTTTTGACAGATGACAGGTGAATTGAATAGTCCCTAGTATAAAGACGTTTCTCGCATTAGTAACTTTGTAATAAGCCAACAAATAATTAGCTTAAACCATTTAGCTCAATGCGAGTTTAAATTTCGACCTCATTGACACAGTTCAAAATTCTACCGCATGGTGGCGTAGCGCTGGGATTCAGTTGCCAATAGACGTTAGCCTGAGCAGCGTCTTTATTGGATTTTCTATTCGCCAGAACATATCCGTCTGGTATAATTACAAGACGTCGAAGAATTTTTTTTTTTAAATTCGCACTCAGCCAACAGCCGTTAGGCCAATTATAGGCGTCGCTGTGCAGTTATGAGGACTTCCAACCCCACTAACGACTGTCATGATGTTGTATGATCTCCGGGACCAACTTTTTTCCGTGATAGCCGTACCACGAGGCTCCGAGAGAAGCAGCCGTGGAACTCTCATCCAAGTTCTGACCAGAGACAGCGTTGCTTAACTCTGCTTATCGAACGTGGACGCTTGTTCAAGCTACACCACTCGGGAATGGTTAAAACTGCGTCCCGGGAGTTACCTACTGTGCATATTAACAGTTTTAATTACCTCATGCACCGAGAAACAGTATTCAAGGTGTAAATAGTTATTTATGTACCTAGAGCGAAAAATGATGCATTAGGCTTGAGTTCGAAAGTTTCGGGCCGAGCGAAGCGAGGTCCGAAATTACTCGAACGAACGCCTAATGCATTTTTCGCTCGTGCTGCATACAAAATTTTTCCTACGACTGTAAAATTTTCGAAAATAGGTTTAAACTGGTGTTTTTTGCAATTTCTAAAATTTCCAGCGACGTGCAAATTTTTACATCAGAATTGGATATTTTATCGCCCATTTCTTATTTTTCTTGACACTTAAACACCGACAATACACAAAATAAAGCACAAGTAACATTAAATCGCGAAAAAAAGTTTAAATCAAATTCACAGTGACAGCTGTCAACTTTGACGTTTTCAAATAGGTGACCACTAGCCGACTTAGGTATATAATCATGAAAGCTTATATAAAATTTATGTATGTTGCTATGTATTACGATTCACGATTATATACTTACGTATGACGGCTGCCGCGATGAACTGATTCAAAACAATCAATTTTTGAGGTACGTCAACAAGGCGGAAAGCTTGATTTTAGAAGCAGTCGTAGGAAATATAAATTTTGGGGCGCTATGATAACCTCTAGACGACGTTTTAACACTAAAGAGACAGACCTGTGATCCTAATGTGTCTTAGAAAGGGTTCTTACCAGACAAAGACAACACAGAAAGCGATAAACGTTAGCCTGAGCAGCTTCTGCACTGGATTGTACATTCGCCATTACATACTCCTCTCGTATAATTACGAGACGTCGAAAAATTGTTAAACCTACGTCCCGGAAGTTACCTACTGTGCATATTAACACCCTTAATACCTCAAGCACCGAGAAACAGTATTCAAGGTGTAAATATAAATTTTGGGGCGCTATGATAACCTCTAGACGACGTTTTAACACTAAAGAGACAGACCTGTGATCCTAATGTGTCTTAGAGAGGGTTCTTACCAGACAAAGACAACACAGAAAGCGATAAACGTTAGCCTGAGCAGCTTCTGCACTGGATTGTACATTCGCCATTACATACTCCTCTCGTATAATTACGAGACGTCGAAGAATTGTTAACACCTCTAATAGCCTAATGCACCGAGTATCTGTGAAGTTTTGTTGTGAATATTTCCTTGCGTCGTTCTTTATTAATATTGGAGCTATCATTACTTTGTTGGCTTTTTCTGGGGCTATGCTCTTTCTACTTAAATAGTCATGTTACATTTAATCTGCCCGCTCGATGTTTTTGTTGAAATTATACTATTGTAAAAATAATACCCGTCGATATAACTAGGTATTTAGAACGTTCCTTTTCTTCATAAACGTAAGTGCTGCATTATCTGCCTCATTAAAAAATGTATTTCCCTTGTTACGCCCATTTTGTAGTTTCGCATGCAATATTTCAAGTAATTAATTGGATTCCACTATTCCCATTTATTCCTAAATATCCAGTACATTTTTATCTAACTGGTTAGGCAACCCTATCAACATCTTTAACAATTTTTGAGCAAGATATGGTTATCCTTATCAATTTAAACCACACTTTGCATTCCGTAGTTCTTCTTATGGTCTTTTTTCAAATTTTGAAGCTTTTGATAAGTTTAATTATACTGTTTTTGGCAAATTTTCTTCCATTCCATGCTAGTCCTGGTTCGAATAAGTTGGTCGCTCATCATAGGGTCTTCGTCAGCTTTGGTTATAGCTAACTCCATTGTGGGAGAATTTGTGAGGCATCGTAACCCCTTTGAACATCTTGGTGGCTTGGGTGATGCTGTCGGTGTACACTGCGTATTTGACGGATTTGATTGGGGTACCCGCTCTTCGTTTTTGACTGCACTCTTGGCTACTCTTCAACTCAAGGTTTGTTGTCTGCGGTTGCTCCCTTTAGCTCCGTAATCTACCTGGAAATATCTATTTTTAGCCTTTTTTATTACGTAACCACCTGGAATCCTTATTTACGTACCACCTGGGAACTTCTTATTTTACCACCTGGGTTTACATTACTTTCTGGAATAATCTTACTGCGTGGGACCATTCCTGCCATTTGGGGGCCATGTTGTGCACATGCGAGATGTGCTAACCCTGTTTTGGCAGTTTGACCCCCGACTATCGATGCTCCTGGAACTAGGATCAGCCGCAGCCCGTTGCGAAGCTTTGTCATGGCTCGCACCTAGCCCTGCTGCTCGATAAACTGCCTGGTTTCTGCGTTTACCCGCACGACACCTATTGCTTTGTACCTGGAAAGTTTTGGTTGTGTAATAATTATGTATCTTTGTGTGTGACGTATAGCTTTTGTTTTATGATTTGTGCTTATCTGCGTAACTATGGTTTTAATTGATTAGAGTACTTACCTGTTGTTTAGGCAGCCATTTTAGATTGCATTAATTTACTGCTCGACCGCTTAAGTAATCACTTTAGCTGTACGTAACATTGTTAGTATTTTAACCTTGAATCTTATTTTGCACTACGATTTGTCTCAATTTTGTGTTGTGGCTACCTTACCGCCCGCGGGACTATTAACTTTTTCATTCGGGTTAGGAATGAACGCAAGTGAATTGCTTGATTTATCACAAAACCTAATATGAATTTCTTATAGGTCATAGCACCCCTTGTCAGATCTCATAAACTGCATGTACCGCCTCGTCTACATTTTAATTGCTGTAAAATTCGACTTACTAAGCCAAATCTTGGGGTTGATCGTTAGCATCTCTTTACACTTGCGCTGTTTCCGTCTTGGTCCGCCCTCTGCTTTATAGAGCCTAAGTAATTATTTTGAGCTTTATACATTGGGTTGCATTTTGCAAATTTTGTTACTAGTTATTGGTTATAGTATTATTTTGTTTGGCTTGACATATCGCTACCTTGGGGAGGTCCGACCCAAGGATTTGTCTACGTCGAGGACCTGGCGCCCTCTCCCATAGTTTCTTTTTCAGCTTTGCTGGAGCCCCGACCACCACGACGAGTTAGCCAACCTAGGCCGATATTTACCAGCTGGCAAAATACTTAATACAACTTTCGCCAACAGGTAGGTGCCGCCTTTGGCATTCTTCGTTACACCCTTAATAGCTATTTGTGCAACAAGTGTTGTAAGGTAATGTTTATGCACGAGACATGAAAATTATGAAAGGAAGCCGAAGGCTGAGTTTCATAACATGTCGAGGGCAGTAACACTGTTAGCACGAGTTTGCACACAATATTTTTTCTACGGCCTTAAATTTACTGTTATTAATCCATAAATGTCGATTTAACAACGGTTTGCATTGATGACAGTTATAATTTATGTCATAGTAAAGAGATAACCGTGACGGCGCAGCTGACTGTTTTTGCAGCCGGTAGCTGTCAAAGTTAGTTATCAAAGGTAATTATAATATTACACATTTTACTTTATTCACTAAATAATGCTTTAATTATTTCAAAAACACTTTACCTTTACCGAAAGAAGTAATTAGAATGACTTTATAACCTCACTTTCAGTTTAAAATACTAAATTCAAAAATGTGCTAAAAGTAAACAGTTGATTTCACTTTTAGCACGCTGATTTATAAAACGTAATTTTTAGTTCAACAAGCTAGTGTTAAAGGCCTACTTTTAGTAGTGGTCGTAGAAAATAAAATTTTAACTTGCTTATGGCATAAATTATTGCCAGCATTTTCTTTTCGGCCACGGTATAACGTAATTCGTAACTTTTTTAAATTCTTGATAGAAACACAAATGGTACTTCTTCTTGATTTTGTATCTGCACCAATTCAGCTGATATCGTATTATCTGATGCGTCAGTATGAAATCCGCGTTAAAGTCGGGATGTTTTAACAAAAAATCCTAATAAAAATTATCCTTGTTTTCGAAAGCTTGTGCATGTATTTCCATTCATTTCCACGGTGTGTTCTTCTTTAACAGATTCAATAATGGTATCGGCAAACGTGAATATTTTGGTATAAACTTTTTGCAGTAGTTTAGCATACCAAGAAAACCTCTTAATCTCTTGGAAAACTTTTTACCAATTTGATCCTGTCCTCATTATCACTAACTCCACTCTTATAATATAGCCCAAATAATTTACTTTATACTTTAAGAACTCACATTTTTCGATGTTAAGTTTCAAATTATTTATACTTAATTTTAATATTATTTGTAAATAAGGCTAGCCAAAATTCACTGGAACTTAGCACTTTTTTATATTTTGTAAAACCAGGTTAATTCTTTTATAGGAGATGAAGCTTATTTTTCGTTGTTAAGAGATAGCGTGAGATGGTCAAGCCAAACCAACTCGTTACGAACATTTGTAGCCTTCGTTCACCACTATCAATGAATATACGATCATTTCTAAAGGTATATTGAATTTTGTTTTACACTATTAATTCTAAATCCATGTTTTAAACGAAGTTTGAACATTATTTTTAAATGCATGTGTTGTTCCACATTTTCGCTGTAGATAAATATGTTGCCAATAAAGTGTACACAAAATACTTCAAACTTCTTTAAAATGCATGGCTTTAATTAATGCTGAACTCGATGTCGACAAACCAAATGGTACACTTTGAATTGGAACACTTCGCCTTCTATTCTAAAACCTGTATATTTTCTTGAATCTTCATGAAGGTTGATTAGCCAGAATGAGTTCTTCAAATCCAGCTTTGAAAAATTATTTTATTGTGTATTTTTGCTAACAGACTATCAATGATTTGGGGAGCTTAGTACTGAGGCTTCGTTATGTTATTAAGGCGTCTTGCGTCAAGATCTTTTCTTGTTACAATTATGGGGTTTATATATGAGGTAGAACTCCTCTCAATTATTCCGTTTTTTAACATTATTTTAACTTCCTTTCTTACCTGCATTCTATGTTTAAATAGTATTGGATAGGTTTTGACCGAAAATTTGTCAGGTCATTTTGTATTTTAATTAGCCACCTAGGCTTTAGAGCAGCGTGCCCGTATGTTAAACCCTTTTAGTTACTTATTTGGCTTCATCGCCTAATTCCATAATAATGATTTTGCACATATTTGGCCTCAAGCGCAGTATTTCTCGTCATCCGGGGCACCCCTTTGTTGGTACTTTGACAATCGGGGGTTAACGCTCGCAGGATTTCCGAACCTTCTAGAATTTACGCTGTTGGTGTGACTGCGAGGCCTCGCGCTGTCTTCGTTACCGGCACTTATTTGTTTTATTGGGCGCCTCGCCATTGGCTGTCTTTGTCACCGGCACTTATTTGTTTTATTGGTCGCATCGCTATTGGCCGTCGTAGTCACCCGTTTGGGGGTTAAATCGGCAGATACGGGATTTTTAACGGTCGTTTCGGGCATTCGGTCTCGGGTTGTCGAAGAAGTCAGTCGTTGCAGAGAAATTCCAAGGCGGCCGGCGTCTCGCCTTGTGCGGGGCGCCGTCCCTTCCTTTTGTGTCTTATGGCGGCGTGTCTTTTGTCCATGTGTGCCGAGAAGGCTATCTTCGTATCAAGTGCTCCCGCGGTCAGGCAGTTCGCAGAGACTTCAGTTTCGGCCGCGAGAAAGTTGTAGGTGTTATTTGACCCGATTGTTGACGGACGCTTTCGAGTACCGTGTGCCTTTTCGGCGTCTTTACCACAGCCATAGTGGCATTATAACGAGAGCGTGCCTTGTTTACCGTCTTTATGCAAGTCCTCGCCGCCCCTTTGGGCCGCAAATCGTGTCCTGTGAGGGATTCCTTGGTAGTGTCGTTTGCACCTGCAGCCGTGAGCTTTGCGACCTTCCCTACGCTGTGAGACGAGCCCATTGCAGTACCGAAGTGTAAAGCCAGGTGAAACTAATACAGGTCAGATCATTCAGTGTGTGTTGTATGTAGTTACCGCTTTATCGTCACCATTTAAAAGTTACCAACTTATTTAGCAATTTACATTGTAGCGCAATATATCAGGCGATGTTAGAGTATTTGTGTAGATTTAATTAGATAATTTTCGATACCAATTTCCTATTAATGTAACAGTAACGTACCGATTCAAATTCTCGTTTATGCAGTTGCTTTAGTACAGTTAAGATGCACCAATTCAATCACTAATCCGGGTGCTAATTAAGCATTTCATTTAAGAATTGTTAACGTAATATTACTGCTCAGTGTCGCTTGATTTACAGTTTTGTGCGTGACGTTTAGTTATGAAAACCTTTGTTTACGATTTGAATAATAATGTTTGCTGTGAACGCCCTTTTTACGTATTTAATAATGTTTGTTGTGGAAACCCTTTCTACCTTTTGTTTACCAAGTTTGTTTATGTGTGCGCAGACCAATATACCGGTTTGTTTAAATTGCATGTTGTTTTCTTTGTGCCGTTTGCATGCTAATTTTCAGGGTTATGATATACTTTGTGCAGATAAATGTAAGGTGGAACCTGGAAAGCAGTTTAGAGCCATCAAAGGTAAGTCGGTACACTCGTCGCTACAGCTTGGGAGTTGTCGGCTTTCTCGAAATAGTTATTTGTGTACTTCTCCCCCCGTCTAACCGCCCAGGACCGGTTATTCGGGTTAAGACAGGCTTGGTGGCGCCCTCTTTATTTTACCGTTATTTACCGACCCTTTGGCCGTTACCCTTAGATAATCTCGTTAAGAACCCGCCCAACTCCACTGAAAGTCTAGCCGGCCTATCTTGTTGCGGCTGGGTAGCGGCCTAGGAGAACTTTCGTCCCGATTTCGTCCATTACGGCACCCGCCGGCCGTTTCGTTTATGTATGAGCCGGTGCGGTGTCGTAAAGTCAGTTTAAGACCGTAGCAAATTGTTCTTTATTTGTTATCTCTAAGCGATGGCTGTAATTCTTTATGGGTGTGGCCTGATTGTTTACAAGATTAATGTTAGCTTTTAATATCTCAATTATTTCCTGATATTTTAAATTCTGCGTTCCTATTTGCCCCTCTCTTATTATGTCGTTTATGATAAAATTAATTTTGGTATATAAATTTATCCTTTCTTCATCAATAATCACACATTTTTCCTCCACATTAATCTGTATCGTATTCTGCTCTATAAAATCTATTCTTAATATAAAATTGAGATGTAAATCCTTTACTATCAAAAATCTTATTAAAGTACTTCTATTCCCCATTGTAAGATTTATCATCACTGCTAGGTTTGTATTGGAAAATATCTTGTTACTTGCCGAAAATAGATCTATACTCTGAATTTAAAAAATTTGTTTTTTTAGAATATCTTTATTATCATTCACAACCTGTTCCCTCACTAAGGATACCCCAATTCTAAAAATCGTAAGAATGTTTCATTTTCTTCTACATTTTCATTCTGCAATTATGCCCCCAATTTTTTTTTCATTTAAGTTTATTTTTAATTTGAGGTTTTTTCTTTGTTGATTGGTTCGTTCACCTGAATCTCGTCCCATATATTACTTGCAGTTTTTATTTCACTGCTATTCGGGTCTCTTTCATTAAATCTTACTTAACTTGCCGGCCGTCCTGGCTTGCTGTTCTTATCTCAAGGCAATTTATTTAGCGCTGATTATCATCCCAGGCTTTACAATTTTCTTGTTGACTAGGTTTTTGGTCTTCTCGATAACCCATATTTCGGCTGTCCAGATTGTTCCGCTTCTCATAGTTATAAGTATACCTGGATCGATTGTTATAATTATAATTGGGAATGTATTTTCCTTGAAATCTTTTATAATTATTCCCAAGTCTTTGTGAATTATTTTCGCACCAAGGTCTCTTTTGATTAGCATTCTAATTTCCGTGGTATTGATTTTGACTATTGTAAGAATGATTATTCGGTCCCTCTATCCTTTCTCTGACGACTGCCGTATCATAGTTCCTAACCATACTGATGAAGTCTTTTATTGTCTATATATTTTGAACTGCCACTGACCTGGTCAGTTCTCCTTCAAGGTGCCTGGATAAGTGCTGCCCTATCTCGTCCTCGAACAGTTTTGGAGTGAGGTGGCTAGTCTTACTTAATTGATCTTGCACATAGTGTTCACGGGTTCCTTTGATAACATCGTACTTTCCTGTTGTTAATATTTCCCTTATCTGGTACTGCTGGAAATATCCCCAATATTTCTGAATAAACTCCCTTTTAAAATCTTCATATGTGCTGCAATTAGGTTTGATTAGGCTGAACTAGATTTCAGTGGTTCCCTTTAGTGCATTTGAAGCTTAATCCCTTCCAGTAATTGATTTCGCACCGAGTCATCTAACTTTTGTAGGAATATCATAGGAAACTCATTTCGTCTGCCCTAAAATCTTAACGAATTCCCGTTGCTTGGCATAAAACTAGGTAATTGATTAAACACCTGTCCTGATAGTTGTCCGATCTTCTCATTATTTCTGTTCATCCTTACTTTTAATTTGTCCTTTTTTATCCTCATCTGTTCGAAATTACTATTTATTTCTTCAGCCATCTTATCTTGTTTATTCCTGTTCTCCTTAATTTGTGCACTTAACTGTTGCACATCATCTTCCTGTCGGTTTTTTACCACAACAATTGTATTTTTCGTATCATTTAAATGCTATTCACATTTCTGGACCCATTTATCCAGGCCTTGTATTTTTCTTTCTCGTCCTCGTAGTTTGCTATCGAATGTCAGTTTAAACTCCTGCAGCTTCTGTGTAAACCAGTTTCTATCTTCGTTACGTTTTTCTTCCTGTACCTGTAGTAATTCCTGTTTATTTTGTTCTAGATATCAGTTCATTCCTTCCTTGTTTTTATCCTGCTTCTCTTGTAGACTTTGTATACCTTCTCTATTTTGTTCTAGATATTTTTTCATTTCTTCCTTGTCCTTATCTTGTTTCAATTGTAGACATAGTATGCTACTTAATATTATTCTTGCATTCTCACGAATCATTATTTCTGCTTCTTTTAGCATTATCCTTAGCATCTTCATCATCAACTGATTTGGATTAGCTTGCCGTTTCTCCATTCTCATCTCATCGCCTTCAACTTGCCCCGTTGCTTCTTCCTGTCTCACCTCAACTTCTACGATGGTGGTTTCTTGTGCGACCTCTCCAATAACCTCCATCTCGACTTTTTCTACGTTTTCTGCTTCCTCCGTTAGTTTGATTTTCTTCCTCAAACTCCTTTTCTCTGCCCTTTAGTTTACTTGTTGCTAATTGAAATTAATCTGCTTCCTATATAACACTCTGAACTTTACTAATTATTTACTTATTTTCGTGCAATAAATAATTACCATTGTTAAGGAAATTTTCAACATATAATTTTACAGCCAGATAGGCAGATGCCAGGGTTCAGTCTGGTTAACTCAAATATACAATCAAGTACACATCAAATAAAGCGGTTTATTGTATATACCTATTTACAGTTTAAAATAATAACTAAAATATTCATGTATTTTCAAATAAAAGATCTGGATTTTAATGTTATCTTAGCGCCTATGGGGTTAGGCAAGCCACGATACTTCCTCGGTCGGACAATCTCGTGCGTAGAACGGGCGAGCTCGTAGTTAGTGGAGCGTCCTCTACTCGGCTAAACTGGAAACAGAAACTAAGTTGTTTATTTACTTTTATAGTAGGCATGAAATAAAGTTATATTTGTTTTTATTTCGGGGGTGTTGAGATTGACCTTGCTGTAAGGCGTAATCCCGGTGCGTCGAAGCTATTCTACAGTGCCCGCAAAACCTCGTGTGATGCAAAACTTTGTGTGATAAGTGAAAAGACGGTAGAATTAAATATCATGTGTCAACTAATGACTTTTAAGCCAAATTTGCGCTTTACAGGTGTTACTAAAATTCCAGGGGTTTCTAGGTGATAACTAAAGGTTTTCTAATTACGTTATTCAAGGTGAGTAAAACCTCCTTTAAGCTACATGAATTACTTCTAGCCTAAAGCTAACCTCACAATTTTTGGTTTAGATCTCGGGAAGGTTATGTACTATGAATTGGGGCACTGCGGAAAGCATGGGAAATCTGTAGGACGAGTTTCCTCCAGGTGAGTAAAGCTCTGAATCTTTACGGGTACGTTAATTACGGGAGTTTTGTTGCGGGCACTTAACCTCGCAAATGGTCCAAGTTTATGCACAGACCTGGGGGGCCTCGCTTTTAAAATGCTTTCTAAATGAATTACGTGAATGTTGTCGGGAAGCGGTTTCGAGGAGGTCTAAGACCCTTAACAGGCGTATATACAACGATCCACGTACGAGTTTTAGACAACGCCGGTTTCGAAGGGTAAACGTATCCAAATTCCAGATAGGCATATAAACAATGATCCACGTCTGAATTTTAGACAATATAACTCCTGAATTGTCTCGGCGGAGATCACAGGCATTGAAATCAATGAGCCACTTTGATCTTTAACAGGAATTCGGGGATTTCTGGGAAAGATTGGTTCTAAGACTGAAAGTCAAAAGGTCTTTCGGGCAGAACCAGGGTTTGGGCCTCAGAGGGCCCCAGGCAGAAAGCTGGTTCGGATCGCTGGATGCAAGTCAAGTCCTCTTCACAACGTACGATACCTCTTATTTATACATTACCATACGCCGTAATTTGTGCAGGATTTTAGGCAGGGATGCGCTGAACGACGACGGCTCGTGACCTCTGCGCACCTCGATTGTTTCTTCGTGCCTCGGCGATGTTTTCGGACAATTTGTGACGAAGTTTTGGCGGCGGTCAAATTCGAACGTATTCCAATGCGTAAAAATACGATTTCGGGCGGCGCTAACGTCACACCTATACCTGTTAAACGGGTTCCTGTAAAAATTTTATATGCCCTATATGTTACGCCCAATAATTAAAATTCGCTGCACGTTGTTGGCCTTATAAATATGCTACGAACAAAGTTAATTTAAACCTTAGATGCACTTTTGTTTTTTTAAAAGTTAATCACCTAAAAACCCACTTTGTTGTAGATATTTTTCTTTTATATAATTATTTACTCGACTAGCCCAATATTACTCTGTATCTGCAAGGTACCTAACTGTTGCATAACAACTGATAATATACTGCAGATTATTGCAATACACTTCAAAACAATTAAACAAGATATAATTAAGCAGATAATATCAAGGTTTTATTTATATAAACAATTGTAAACATTGAAAATGGCAATTATCATATTTGTACTTAAAATCCAAGCTTATTTAATAAAGTATTTTCATAATTGTTGGTTTTATTTTAAGGTTGCTAGTCCTTATGACAATTCAAACAAATTGTGGTTAAACGACACTTCAAATGAACAAAAAATAGATGAAATTTAGATTTACAAAACAAACTTAACGTTTAAATACAATTTTTACGCCGCTCATTACTGCGAATTCATTAAAACGGGCTCACTTTGCGTTTTCACTTTCGAAGTGAAGAATCTGCAAATGCTCGCTGCTAGACTTCGCTTCTGGAATGCCGACCATTGGTTCACTTTCTGTGGTTTCTGTGATATCTTCAACGTAGTATGACAGTTTTTTAATGTATGTAACGCACAGTTGCAATTACTTGTAACTATATTTATAATGGATTATACCCGTAAGTAATTAATTTTACTTTGATTTTTGCAAGCCCATTTTTCATACCCGTCAAATTAATTAATAATTTTTTTCTCTTCGCCAGTTTGTCTTTTTTAAAAACTCAAACAATTGGCTGTCTACTGTCTTGGCACTCTTTTGCGGACAGAACATTTTTTTAATTACCGACTTAAATTAATTTAGTAAAAATTCTGACAGAAGCCACATTTTTAGGTTAGTAATATTTATTTATCATATTTTAAACGCATTAACCTATCCCTGGTCATAAACAAATTTCTATACTAACAAAGTTAAGTCATAACTTAATCCTATGTAATATAATCGTATTCTTTATTTTAAAAATCCATTTTAGGTTAAAATGAAATCACAACTTGGAAAAAGAACACAGGAGCTTCTATATTTTAATGAAATCTTGCATGCCTCAGCACGTTGTAATATTCTACAATGCATCCCATATGAACAACAATCAATTATGAACAGTTCAAATTACACTTTCTGTTTTGGTTGCTGGTGTTATACATCTGCAAGCATATTGTAATCCAATCTTGGCCAGTTCTAAGTTATTATTTTTATAAGATATTTTTAACCATGCTAATATCATAGCAATATATATGAATGTAAAATAAGTGAAGAGTTACACAGTGTATGTTTTAGAAGGTAATCATTTACAGAATAATAGGATAGGAAACGACTCTTTCAGGCGAGTCTTAAAAGTTTTCAAAGAATTACTACCTTTAATACACATAGGGAGGAGGTTATATCCTCTTTGTGAAGCACATTTAGGTGCTTTATACGTAATTAAGTAGCGTGGAAAAATGTACATAAAGATTATCTTTTGCTCATGTGTTAATATTATGTATATCCTTGCTTTTTACATACTTACTTTTTTTATGTAGGTTTATATACACAATTCGAACAAATACAGGCAAGGGAGCGTTAATAACTTATATTTTTTGTAAATATCAGCCAGCTTGTAGTACTAGCTACTTCTTCAATGCACCTTATGATGCGCTTTTGAGCTGAAAAGACGCTACCTGAATGTTTGAACCACCCCCAGAAACAGACACCATATCTAATACGTGATTCTATATGAGCGTAATATAACATTACTAACTAATTTTTATTAAGCAATGAGCATAGGCTTCATAACAAAAAAGTTGGGGTATAACGTAGAAGTTTGTTTGTATCAAAGCAATACGTAGGTATACACAAAACATTATTTTAACTTTTTTACTGGGGACACCTTGGTTGTTGGAAATGTTAATCAACATAAAATCATCTAAACCAGATTTTTTCGGCGCTTCTTTGATATACATATACAGTGAGAGTGTAGTCATAAAATTTATGTCGTTGATTTTTAGCAAAAATCCTCGGACACGTCAACTATTATTTTTAAATACGCATCTTTTGACCAATATTGCACTCACTGACTTACCAGTTACGCCCAGGAACGGCACTATAGGGGGAAACTTGATAATTCTAAATAGTAACCTACTCTTTGCGATACATTAATCGAAAGGTCTCTAATAGAGCACTCTTTTGATGTACCTATCACAAAGACTAGGTTGTCATTTAGAACGAGAAACAAACCATAAACATCCACCACAGTTGATCAGCTGATATGGCTTGAGCGCCGGCATGTGGGCATGTGTCATGTCCTTCTAACGTTTCGGTCGCTCGCAGGCAACCAATCAGGCTGCAGTATATGCTCCTATACTCCTAGCGTCCTGTGTTTCAAAATATGCCTCCCGGCAAGTAAATATATATGTACTTACATAAATATTGTCACAATAGATTACTTATATACATTATTTACATAAACATGTGCACCTACGCTGGGTAAACACTGTTTAAACTGTGTGGTCACTAATTGTCACTATTTGGATCATCTGAGCTAAGAAGGAGGTCCTGTGGAAGTCTTTTTTTTACCGAGTATGTCGAGATCGCCGTCCGAGTTGATAGTGATTGGCACCGGCACTTAGTTGAATGTGTTCAAAGAATTCCGTTGCTGCTTGTTTAACGTATTCTTTTATTGTCAGAATACCTAGTTCATAATGAATCTGACGATTTCTTATAAACCAAGGCGATTTTGCAATTAATCGTAGCATTCTGTTCTGAGACTTTTGAATTTTGTCCATTTGTGTATCTGAAGCTACTCCCCACACTTGGCATGCGAAGTGAATTTTTGTTTAATAATGGGTATAGCAAACGTAACCTAACATTTGTTTCTTTTAGTTTTTGGCCGATATGTTGTGTCCAAGTTAATCTCCTGTCGAGAAGTACCCCTAAGTATTTAACAGTGCTGTTGTGTGGGTTTCACTCTATTTGTTTATTATTTATGAGTATGTAGGCAGGATTGGATGGTCTTCGAAAGATAAAAATCTTTGTTTCACATTTATCCGAGTTTAGCTGAATACTCCATCTTTCCATCCAAGTACTGATAATATTTAGCGATGATTGCAAACGGTTTCTGGCTACTACAACATCTTGATGTTGAGTGAATACGGAAGTGTCATCTGCATACATGCTTACTTGGGAATCTTGGGGAGTTGGAAAATCACTTACATATAATATTAAATAGTATTGGACAAAATATTGACCCTTGTGGAACACCAGATTTGATAACTCAGTGTTTTCTAAAACCAAATTGAAAAGCTGGTATTTTGTTGCCGTAATCTATGTCTTCTTGTAACCTCCTCTGTATTACTTTTTCAAGTAATTTGGATAAGGTGGGTAATAGACTGATCGGTCTATAACTGGATACTAGTCTTTTGTTCTTTCCTGGTTTCGGTATTACAATTATTTCTGCGTGTTTCCATTTACTTGGAAAATTTCCAGTACGAAGACATGCATCAAATATTGTGCATAAGTACGGTACAGCTTTCGGTGTTAGTTGTTTTAGTATTTCATTAGTTATTCGGTCATATCCAGGAGCTTTTTTATTTTTAAGTTGCTTGATATAAAATTTAATTTCTCCATGTGTAACTGGGTTGATCTCTTCTTCCTCAATTTGCATTCCTTCTTGTAAACTTTGGTCCATGATATTTTGAAAATCTATATCCTCGTTGTTATTCGTGTGATCTTGAAATACGCTTTCGTAATAATCCGCAAAAATTTTACTTTTTTGTTCGTCGCTGCTGAAAACTCCTTGAACTGTTGTTATTGGTCGCATTACATTTGTTTGTTTTAGAATATCCTTCGTTGCTTTCCAAAGGCTGTTATCTATCGTGTACATCTATACCAGATATGTATTTCTGATAGTTACTTATGGCATACTGATGAAGTTCCCAATTAATATTGTGAGTTAAACGAGTTAGTTCTGTTTTCACATTTCTGTCTCGAGTAATTTTCCAGAGCCTTCTCGTTCTATGTTTTTGTTTGATTAGTGTAGAGATATAATTAGGAATACGTGAAGTGCAAGTATACCTGTTTCCGTGGCTTTTTGAGGTAGAACTGTCTATTGCGGTGTAGATTGACGATTTATAGTTCTCTACTGCTTCGTCAATCGATTCTGTATTATTTAAATTAAAGAGAGTAGTTGGGACAAGGATTTTATTTAACTCTGTTTGAAACATTTTCCAGTCTATGCTTCCTTTATAACGAATTTTTTGTAGAACAGCGGAAAAAGTAATTAAGACCGGTAAATGGTCGAAGTCTAACTCGCATAACACTTCTTGGTGAACGGGAGAGCAGAAGTTCTTATGTAGAACCACATCCAATATATCCGGAAAATGGTCTGACCTGTAGGGAATGTATGTTGGTTCAGAAGGTACAGAAAGCTGAATGGCATGATTTGTTATCACAGACATTAATCTGTTTCCATTTGGGTTATTAATTCTGCAGTCCCATTCTATGGGCTTGCTGTTTAAGTCTCCGCATAATAAAGTTGGAACGTCCCCGAAAAGAGAAGCAAAGTCGTCTTCTTTGATCCTTTTGTTAGGTTGTTGATAGCGTGCAATTATTTTGAGATTTTTATTGTTTCTGTATTCCACTACTATTGCCACGCCTTCTAAATGTAAAAGTGTTGGCAGTTGGAGTTCATAGTGTTTGAATTTGTTTTTAATAAAAATGGCTACTCCTCCCGATGCAATTGGACCGTCACGATCGCTTCTATAAATTTTATATCCCGGTATTTTTAGTTTGTCATTGGGAACCAAATATGTTTCCGATATGCACATTATGTCTACATTGTTTCTATATAAAAAGTCAATAGTGACTGCTCTTTTTTCTAGAATGCCATCAGCATCCCAGTTCGCTATTTTTATATTTTCTATCGAGTTTTAATTTATCATTTTTAATTAACAACGAAACAAGGGCTTTTGAAATGATATCCTGTATTTGAGGAATCAGTTGTTCTATGGCCTTTTCTTTAAAAAATGTTAATTATATCTTCAGTTTTTTCTTGCGGTTCTATTGGCTGGTTTGCATCGGTTTGCTTGTTTTTAGAGATCTTAAGAATATCTGAATAACTTACGTTGGGAGTTGCAGTTGTTGTTACTTATTTCGTTTGTTCTACGATTGCAGTAGTATTTTGTCTTCAGGTTGGAAAGCTCTTTTGAACTATTCGTGTTTTTAGGTTTTGATAATACGCACAACCTTTGTAATTTGCACCACAATTTACGCGGGGGTTCAGTTTCCTTATTTTTTTTACATTCGGTAAAATGGTGCGACTCCTTGCATTTGACGCACCTGAGTGTTAACTGCAGAAGTTTTTTGTGTGTCCATATCGCTGACTGCGAGTACATTGTGGAATGTCTCTCTGTTTTCGTCTTGGTTCAACACTAATAACAGCATGCATTAGGTATCGCAAGTTGAATATCTCCTTTCCTTTCTCGTTATTATCTAAATCAATTACGCACAGAGGCATAGGATTTTTTTCGCGATTTAGTAGTCTTAACACTTTTCGTACTGGGAATTGAGTAATTAGGTTCTGCTTTATTTCTTCCTCCGTAAGTAATAGAGGCACACTTCTTAATACTACAGATACTAAACGTTCGTCTGGTGAGCTGAACGTATGATATTTTAATTTAGCTGCGTCATAATATGATGTTAGAGCTCTGAAGTCTTCTGTGGTTGTAGTATTAATTTTTATAGAGGTCTTATTGTTATGCTGTGTAGTATATTCGCTCTTTAGGATTTTTTGTAAGTCCGAGACGATTTCCTGGTAATAATTCACTTCGTGTAAGAATATTGGTGGAATTTTGACTTTTTTCGGTTGCTGTTGTGATCCAGATGGTTCACTTTGTTCTGGTTTTTCACTTGTCAGGACTTGATACCGATTTTTCGTAGGTATCAAGCATTGATATCGTTTGCTTGTGTTGTTAGTATCTGGTGATTGTGCAGGGCGTTTTTTATGTTTGCAGAGTCAATCATTTCAATGTCTTTATTTGTCTCTGCAGGGACATTTGAGCTTTTAAAAATAATTTTCGGTGGCGTTAACTCCATTTTATGCATCTATTTGTAAATAGAAACGCTTCGGTATACTTTATTAGAATGTATTAAGTTTATTTTTAACAACACTGTAGCTTTATAGCAACGATATGAAAAATTGTATTAAGAAAGTTATCTCAAAACACAGGCTTGACTGCACTCACCGCGAACGTTCAGCGCGCTTCGCTGTTCAGTGTAAACTCGCCTCAAGTGTTATATTAGGGCTTTCATGCACAACAATAGATGTGTCATCAGCATAAATGGTAATGTGCATCTGTAGACAACAGAGTGTCAAGAGTATTGATACAAAGAATAAACAGGATTGTCTGCGATTTTGTAAAACTGAGTGTATCCTATTAAGCGAGACACCAACTACACCATAGCCAGCCATTTTAATTAACAGTTTTTCTAAATTGACGCAATTGGCAGATTAGGTTGATCTGCCAACCCTAAAACCATGCTGATTTTCAGACAGAATATTATTAATATCTAAGAAACACAAGAGTCTGTCTAGAAATGTGTATTCAAATATTTTTGAAAATGTTATGGGTCTGTAGTTCTCAAGCATTTCAGGATCACCCTTTTATGCACTAGTATTAATTTACCGACTTTCAGATCGTCTGGAAAAGTCCCCGTACAAAAAGATGTATTAACAAGATACCTTAGAGGTTTTATGGTAGTATATAATACCCGCTTTATTAACAACACAGGTAGGTCATCTGCTAAGCAATTTTGCTAGTTCAGTTTCTGTAAATGGGCAAATCCTGAAATATGCTCGAGAGCTATTTGTTTCTCTCCCATCATTACAGTAATTTCTGTTCGTTTGACAAATGCGAGAGACCGCATCTCTAGTATTAGAAATGACTTTTGTGTTCTCCATAAGTAGGTCATGGTTTTTGATATAAATATTGCGAAGTTTTTTGTTACTATTGGCCATACCAGAAATCACTCTCCAAACACTTTTTATAGGATTTTCTGCATCAATAATCTTATTCTGAAAAAAAAATCTTTTTGTTATTTACTAGGAGTATTACGTTTTTTAGCTTGTTTTAAGTTATGGATACACGTATCTTAAGGTATGTAGCTTTTTTAACTTTGTATTTGACACTCTGACCTCATTGTCTATCCATTTCTTACCAACTATGTTATTACGTTTATAACATTTTCATAAAGGAAAGCTGACATTAAAGTGTTATAAAAATACACTTGAGAGCAAAAGTATTCGGCCACCCGTTACTTTTCAATTGAAAGTGATTTTTAATATGAACTCAAGAAAAGAATTTGATCACGGGATCCAGCTCCAACAACGCTTCAGGGACTGACAAGGGCTGCTCAAGAAGAGTGGAATAATATCTCTCAGGATGTTGTTGAAGGGCTGGTCAGATCCATGCCAAACCATATGCAATCTGTTACGAGCAAGAGGGGGTCATACAAAGTATTGACTAAACCGCATTTTTTCAAACTTGTTGTTGTTTCTGGTATTAAGGCTGGGGTTTGAAACGAAGAAAATTCACCAATCTTCCCTCTCTCTTTATTCTGCTGGGCGGTGCTGATATCTGTATTGATATAGATACACTCGAATTTTTCAATGTAAAATTTCTACCGCAGCTATTCAATTTATGCAAGGGTTCGTTTCTCTGCTGAGCAGGTGTGAGTCAAAAACACAGACGGATGTTTTTGCCGGTGCAGATAATTTTAAGATTATTCTGTAATTTTAAGTAAAATAAGCTTCTTGGCCTTTGTATGTATGTATTAACGAAAACCTCATTTTATCTTGAAGTGTAAAGGCCGGTGCTTTATGCTTCTTAGCCTTTTAGTCACTATAATTAAACAAAAATCAGTAAAATTTCAGGCATTTATAGAATAAACAGGAACCGAATGATATTTAACTGATTCTAGCCAAATACAGTAACCGCCAAAAAGTCGGCATAATACGGGAAACAAATTTATTTTTGATTTTTTAAAAACATTTTTACGTCAATTATTTGTGATTGTCTAAAAACCTATTTAGCCCCTATCATATTTACCGAGTAATAGTTACTTATTTAGATAATAGAGTTTTTCGAAATTGTCAAAATCCCAAAAATTGCTATTTTTCGGAAATTTAGCAAGATTTCAATGAGCTTTTTTTAGAGTGTGTTATTTTTAGCTAACTGAACAATCTCAGGCCAGAAAACACCTATTTCTTTTAACTTTAGATAATTATTTTTTCAAATTTTTAAATACTTTTCAAAATTTCACATGCCAATACTTTTTTTATGTGATGACTTAAAAGATTTATAATTGGAAAAAATAATATAAAATGTTAATTACTTCTTTAGATTTTTTTATCATTTACCGAAAAGTAGTATGTTTGCCTAATTTTAACTTCCTTTTACAATAAAGGAAGTATTGGATTCACCCCAAAAATTCGAAATTGAGTTTTCAACAGATCTTCACGTTTTAGAGTCCCCTGATTCCAAAAAACATTTTTTTTCATTGGTCTGTCTGTCTGTGAGTCTGTGTGTCCGTCTGTGAACAGAATATCTCAAAAACGAAAAGAGGTATGGCGTTGAAACTTCATATATAAGTTTTGTGTACTATATAGATGAGAGAGCAAGCTTTTGAAGAAAATCACATAACCGGAAGTAGGTGTTTACTCTTGTGATTTTTCAGTTTTTTTTTAAATTTTTTCAAAAACGGTTCCGACGATGTTTTTCAAACTTCATATTTGTATTAAATTTTTAATGTGTATTGTTGTGAGATAGATGATTTTCCAGTTGAATACTTCTAAAATGGGTTTCTTTTGTTTTTTTTTTCTATTTTTTTTATTAACTCCTATTTTAAATACAACATTCGGTATATTATTACATTTTTGAATTCAGCTTGGGGTTCTAGAAAAAAAATTTTCTCTTCAACTAACTCTCTATTTTGTACCGTTTTTGTAGAATTTGCAATTTTTGAAAATTTTTGACAAATGCTTAGAAATTACAAATAAAATTTTTGGCTAATTATAAGATAGCTGTAAAAGGAAGTTGTGTGAGTGTATCACACCAGATTTTTCCTTTTTTTATGCAAGGCGCTTTTTAGGAGAAATATTTGTCAATTCTAATTAATATCTATTTAAATGGTTGCTAGCCCTGTTAATGAATTACTGTTACAAAAATCCTGTAAATGTTTTCTTACAGTTGTCTGAATGAGATTTTTCTTTATCCAATTTACATTTCTAAAAAATACTAATTGTCGGTATATAATAAAAAATATAACGAATAATTAACATTATGAATTATTTTTTGAAAATTTTACTCTTAAAGGGATGAAAAGGGGTAAACTGTGTTTTCACGAATTCCTCAGTATCTCTTAGACCCGGTAAGATATCGACTTGGTGTTTGCTTGCATAAGTATCCAATGCAAATGTCTAAAAACGCATTTCGGGATTTTGCCCTAATCAACCCTTAAAGTGCGAATCTGCATTCGAGGTGAAGTATAGAACTAATTGTATCTCCGGTGATTGTTAAGTTAGAGCTTTCTTTTATTAGTATATAAATGTGTTTTTCAAATCTTTAGAAAAGGGTTTTAGAGTTTTTTTAAGTTTCACCCCTAAAGCGGTAAAAACGGAAAACCGAAAAGGGGTAGGGGGTTAAAATAATTTTTTCGCTCTGTGTTCATTTCAGGATAAGACTGACTAAAATAATTTTTCGAAATTTCAGCCCTAAGGGCTGAAAAGGGGTAAACTGTGTTTTCACGAATTTCTAAATATATCTTAGAATAAAATGGGAGGATTTCTGAAATTCCACCCTCAGGTGGTGGAAACGGATATCCTGCTATAATATATAAATACAACATTTAATAAGTACATTTACTTTTGATTTTATCTCATTGTTATATTAAAACTATATCTAAACAAGGGGAACGACAATTACATACATATTTCCAAGAGGATACGTGAAACATAAAAAAGTTAAGAACTTTTTCTTCAAGGATATTTTCCTTTTTACCTACAATATTTTTTTGCAGCCTTTGATAGTTTAGCATATTGAGTAAGAGGTGAGGAGGGCACTCCAGAATTCGTTTAAGATTTAAAAGAAAACACGAACATTTGTAGTCCGTACGAAGAACGGGCATCCTGCTAGTCTGTAGTAAATTAAGCAAGAAAGTGCATACGTATTACGTAAAAAACTAATCTGTTACATTTATTATTTGTAATAATAACATATTTATTTGTAATAATTGTATGTGAAGATATAAACTACAATTCAATTTAAAAAAAAAGTTTTCGGTAGCGGGAATGAACACGGGTCTCCTGAGCGAAAGTCAAGTAGCCTAGCAAATACACTATACAGGGTTATAATTTCTCTTCTTTAACCAGCTATATACTTCCCAGATTCATGATATTTAAGCGAAAATGTACTTATTTTAATGGCTGAATTTTTATCATTAATAATGTATTAAGGGCAAATGATTTTGCGGGTAAAAATGTATTGCGAAGGTTTCTTGTTTTGGCAATGTCACAAGACAAACTAACTTGATAAATGAGGGAATTTGTCAAAGTTATTTTGTTGAGGGCATTGCCAAAAAACAACAAATCTTAAGTAAAAAATGTTCCGAGCAAAATCATGAGCCCGAAACACATTTTGTGGAGTATTTCCCAAATATGGGTTCATTTTGTATCAGTATACAATGAATATGACATTTATACTGATTCATAATGACAGTTTAATGACGTTTTTCAAATGCCACATTGTTTAAAACAACTTATTTGGTGGTTTCCATGGATACAAGTGGTAAACGAAACTGATAAAATCCCAAGAATTTTTTTTTATTTTTTACCACTATAAAAACACGTGATTGGTTGAATTTTGGAAAATTATGGCGTTTGATTGGATAATGGGAGATGCGGGAAATAGTCACTGAAATTAGTTCAACAGTAAATTATTATTCAAATATTAACACATTGGAAATAAGATGACCACTTTATAATAGATTATTTAATCATTACAAGATACTATCAAACAATTATTTTTAAAATTGTTTTATTTATACATTACATATCTACATTCAACAGTTTTGTGTTGAACGCGATAATTAAACTATTTAGGTGATGCTTATAAAACATCTATAAAATAATGCTTTTTAGAGGCGCTAGTCCTGCGACAGCGCCGTATCAAAGTTAGAAATAAATATTCAATGAAGAAAAACAGATCAGAAATGAATAAATTATTATTTCGAGTTTGATTTTATAAGGTTTGCAATGGTGAAAATCATTTTCCTACAAAAATCCTACAAAAATGTTTGATATTGTTCGACTAATAAATCCATATTTTCATGTATAAATACAACATTTAATAAGTACATTTACTTTTGATTTTATCTCATTAAAACTATATCTAAACAAAAGGAACGACAATTACATACATATTTCCAAGAGGATACGTGAAGCATAAAAGAGTTAAGAACTTTTTTTCCTGGATATTTTCCTTTTTACCAACAATATTTTTTGCAGCCTTTGATAGTTTAGCATATTGAGTAAGGGGGAGGAGGGCACTCCAGAATTCGTTTAAGATATAAAAGAAAACACGAACATTTGTAGTCCGTACGAAGAACGGGCATCCTGCTAGTCTGTAGTAAATTAAGCAAGAAAGTGCATACGTATTACGTAAAAAACTAATCTGTTACATTTATTATTTGTAATAATAACATATTTATTTGTAATAATTGTATGTGAAGATATAAACTACAATTCAATTTAAAAAAAAAGTTTTCGGTAGCGGGAATGAACACGGGTCTCCTGAGCGAGAGTCAGGTATCCTAGCAAATACACTATACAGGGTTATAATTTCTCTTCTTTAACCAGCTATATACTTCCCAGATTCATGATATTTAAGCGAAAACGTTGTTATCAACTTTAAGCACAAACAAAGGGGGCTGGAGAAATGATACTTACTTTAATTGCTTACGATCCCAAGCTGCAATCAAAACACCAAATTTTCTCACTCGGGCACTGCCCAGGCGAGTCACTATCAATCGCAAATCAGGGGGGGTCGCCTGCCAACTGCAGTCGAAGACGGCGTGAGTTCTAAAGATGGAAAGATTGGCGCCACCGATTTATGATAACAAAAAAACGAAGCCTTAACCCCTTGATTCAGCGATTGTTAGATTTCGCTCCAGCTAAATCGGAACACTGAGAAATTACTAGAAATGCGCAAAACCGGAGTCAAACAATCAAGTGTAATTAAATATGACAAGTTCGTTTTATTCACTCATAAGGTTGGGCACACACATAAAAAGATACACGTAGGTAAAGAGTTTCAGGCCTGCATATGCATTGTAACTGCCCCAAGGATCCTTGTTCACAAAAATAGGGTGGCCAAATTAAAACACCAGATTATAAACTTAACGGAAATTCCTGCGGCTCCCGGATAGTGACGTTAATGTAAAATAGTAAAATTACAGCGGGCGTCCGCCTCAGGAATTTCTATACTGTTGTACATGTAATAAATAAATAAATATCACAATCCGCAGCAAAAGTAGAACTGCGGCGAGGGGAAGCCTCTTACTTTACACATTAAAAAAAAATACGCCATCAAGTGATGCGTCCAGACCATTATCTACATATCTCGCGCCAGTTTATCGCGCTAATCTTACTTTAAAAGCCAAAATACTTTAGGCAGTCCTTCGTCGATTGAGCCGTACAACAGAAGCACAAATTAATAGGGCAGTAAGGTTACCTTAGGCTGATTTGAAGTTATCTTCGCGCGAACAGCATTGCAGGAACGGGCTTCTGGGGACGAGCAGTTCGCCAGGTAAGCGCGTCGAGATACGTTATCGCAGAACGCAGCGGCCACAAGGCGGGATTTCCAAGTCTTAAAGGAGACTCATCACGAGGTAATCGAGATATAACTGGGGTCCAGAACGTGATGTTCAAGTCGTGGTATTCGCCTATTTGGGGTCAAGTCCGAGATGTATGAGCGTACTTGGGGCCCAGCACGAGGTGGGGACTACATTATTAAGAAATAAACGTTAGCGGGCACTCGAAAAGGGGCTGAAAACGGTCCTACTTACAATAAGTTTCCCCAAATGGTTCGCTCGGAAATTTTGACGTCAAAAAAGGTCTGCACCTAGCAGAATCTCCAAATTCACATACGGAGAAATGTCGAGACGCGTACAAATCCCCTAACTGAAGGGTGAGAAGTGCATAGACAACCATAAGCACCTTCTCCAGAATGGCGACGTCGACCAGCGCCAAAACTTCCGCGACCCTATTCGATCGAATGCCGGAACAAGATGACCCAATTTCGCATCGCGAGCGCTCAATAATGAGCCAAGGCTGCGTATCAAGAATGTGCAGTGCCCAAACGCAATTCGAAAAGCATCGAACATACAATAAATCGGAAATTATTGGTAACCAAAATCTCGAAAATACAGTAAGGCGAAAATTGACGGTAACAATGTACTTATTTTAATTGCTGAATTTTTATCAGTAATAATGTGTTAAGGGCAAATGATTTTGCGGGTGAAAATGTTTTGCGAAGGTTTCTTGTTTTGGCAATGTCACAAGACCAACTAACTTGATAAATGAGGGAATTTGTCAAAGTTATTTTGTTGAGGGCATTGCCAAAAAACAACAAATCTTGAGTAAAACATGTTCCGAGCAAAATCATGAGCCCGAAACACATTTTGTGGAGTGTTTCCCAAATATGGGTTCATTTTGTATTAGTATACAATGAATATGACATTTATACTGAACCATAATGACAGTTTAATGACGTTTTTCAAATGCCACATTGTTTAAAACAACATATTTGGTGGTTTCCATGGATACAAGTGGTAAACGAAACTGATAAAATCCCAAGGAAAAATTTTGATTTTTTACCACTATAAAAACACGTGATTGGTTGAATTTTGGAAAATTATGGCGTTTGATTGGATAATAGGAGATGCGGGAAATAGTCACTGAAATTAGTTCAATGGAAATGAGATGACCACTTTATACTAGATTATTTAATCATTTCAAGATACTATCAAACAAATTATTTTTAAAATTGTTTTATTTATACATTACATATCTACATTCAACAGTTTTGTGTTGTACGCGATAATTAAATTATTTAGGTGATCCTTATAAAACATCTATAAAATAATGCTTTTTAGAGGCGCGAGTCCTGCGACAGCGCCGTATCAAAGTTAGAAACAAACAGTAATATTTATTAAGACTAATATTGTAAAATATTTTTTAAAATTTCATTTAAAAAAGTAGGCTTTTTTTAATTAATTTCGGTGTGTGAAGTGCCACTTTTTTTCACTCAGTGAAAAAAAGTGACACTTTGCTTTTAATTTAGGAATGAACGATTCTAATTGGACGTTTCCTTAGTTACCAATAGACGTTTCCTTAGTTACCAGAACTGACCAACGCACTTGACTAAAATGAAGGCAAATACAATTCTATACAAAATAGACTTGGATTTGAATATTTAATGAAATTTTAAAAAATCTTATAGACAACTCGTCTTAGCGTGCTTATTTTTCACGCGTGTGGATAATATTAAACTCGGCTGCGCCTCGTTTAATAACCCTCCACGCGTGAAAAAAAGTTGCACTTCTAACACTTGTGGTCTAAATAACTATTAGTTATTTAAAAATACGATTTTTTAACTAAACAATCAAAAGTAACGATTAACGCGTACAGCAGCTGAACAAGTCAGGTTAAAAATGGTTTTTTAATGTTTAATAATCTTCATTATCGTTTCCATAATGCTGCATATTGTACGACTATACAGTGTGGTAAAAAAGTCTGGAACACCTGAAATATCTTGCTTTATTTGCATTTTCTCGAAAATTTCTTTTTCTACGACCACCACTAAAAGTAGGCCTTTTAGCGCCAGCTTATTTCACTAAAAGTGACGTTTTATAATTTAGCGTGTTTAAAGAGATCAGCTGTTCGAACTGGAAGTGAAGTTGTAAAGTTATTCTAGTTACTTCTTGCATTAGAGGTAAAGTGTCTTTTTAAATAATTAAAGCGTTATGTAATGAATACAGTCAGATGTGTAGTATTAATAATTACTTTTAAAACTGACTTTGACAATACTGGCCCCACAAACATTCACCTGAGCGTCAAGGCCTACTGTTTATTATGACATAAATTATAACTGTCGTAGATGCAAACCTTTGTTAAATCGACATTTATGGATTAATAATAACAGTAAATTTAAGGTCGTAGAAAAAATATTGTATGCAACTCGTGATAAAAGTGGTTTATGCACGAGACATGTTATGAAACTCAGCCTTCGGCTTCGTTTCATAATTTTCGAACAAAAAAATAGGGGTTATCATTTTTTTAAAATTGCCCCAAGTGAGCCTGCTGGTGTTCGCCACTGCATATAGTTCTAGAGTATTTCAAAAGATAGCAAATTTACAATTATTTTTGACCCCTTCAAGCATTTTTGCCACAAAACCGGATTTTGCAAGATATTTCAGGTGTTCCAGACTTTTGTACCACACTGTATAATATTTTTATAAGAGACTGTGAGTTTGTGACAATGTAAAGCAAATTGGTTCCTAAAAACTCTATAACTGTTATAAAAGTAAGAGAAACGTCTACTTTAATGACAGATTTTAGTAGCAATGACTTTTAAGACGGTTGCGGCAAAACATTCTTTTTCAACCTAAAAATAAATATTCTTCAACAATTGTTTTCTTCATAATTTATATTTCGTTCTAAACGTTTCTGTTCAGGTATTAATTATTACGTATCGCAAAACAGCTATAAATCCGGGCTCTAATAATAATAATCATCCACTTTCACTCGTATTCGCGATTTACCGTATTGTAAATTTCACATTTACGACTGCATTGCAAAGTTTAAAGTTATAGTCGGGGAGGCAACGAACTTGTTCAGTACTTATTTTTCCAGTCAGTATTTTGGGTTATTTTGGTTTAGTTAATAATGGTTTTTGAAGATTTGCAAGTCTGGCTACTGATTTCCGATGGGTCGAGTCACGGTAAAGGTTTAAATAATTATAAAATAAGTACATTAGTTGGACTTATTTTCTCAGTAATGAAACTTTGTGTACAAATAAACATTACCATGAAAGTCAGTAAAAAATTAGTCTGGCTAATCTCGGGATATGGAAAATGAGTCTGGCAGGGCGTAAATGAGAAAAAACAGTGATTTCAGGGTACTTATTTTCTCAGTTCTGAAATTTTGTCAGGTGTCATGTAAAGAAGGGCGACTAGGCGATGCAGAAGCGACCGGTGTATGAAGACCACGTAGAAAAACCCGCCGTTAGTAAGAGAAAATAAAAATGTTGTCGTGTCTTCTATTAGGTACCTCTGTGTACAACGTAAATATCTCAATTGTCGTAATCACATACAAATGTCGATTTTTTTTAAATGTGAAATAACCGAGTTTTTGCCCGTCGTCTTCGTATAGCAACATTAATGCAGAGTCTTCGATCCTCCTCTTTACAAGCCATATTGAAATTATCATTATATGTTGAAAATTATTATTACAATTTCTTGACATTAAAATTATAAACATTGCAATTATTATTATATAAAAAATACGAAGAGAAGAATGAAAGTTAAGTTTACAATAACTCTTCCTTCTGATGATGAGGGTCGAGTACCTCGCAACGTTAAGGCAAAAAAAGTTGCATGTATCACTTAACTGGGAACATTTTATTATTACAATGAAATGTTATTTGTAAATAAATATTCAATGAAGAAAAACAGATCAGAAATGAATAAATTATTATTTCGGGTTTGATTTTATAAGGTTTGCAATGGTGAAAATCATTTTCCTACAAAAATCCTACAAAAATGTTTGATATTGTTCGACTAATAAATCCATATTTTCATGTAGGTGATGATTATGATTATGACAGCTCTTCGTATGACGAAAATCAGTTTCATGATGACGATGATGAAAATGCATCAGTTTATTACAACGAACATTCTTAACAAAATGGGTTATATATTGAACAAAATTTTCGCCCGTCATCCATCTGCTGGGATGTGCACTACCAGACGAACCAGGTGGTGCGCCAGTCAACATACGTGGTTTGAACATTGCACAGCATATAGTTACTAGAGTTCCCCTTTCGGCGCTGGAGACTTTTCCTACCTGTTTTTGAGAAACAGCTGATAATATTTTCGGTGGTTTATGCACATTAGTCACTCCCGTTTCGTCACAGTTATAAATTTGGTTAAGTGACAAATTATCTTTTCGGATCATACTCTCAAGGTTTTCAAAAAATAGAGAAACATTGTGTTTATTAAAGCGTGTTGCCCGGCTCAAACTGGTAGCCTCTGGTGACCATACGGAAAGAGAAGCATTTCTTTTTCTAAACAAATGCATCCATTCCAACCCAACGGTTTGTTTACCGTGCCAACTTTGAGGCAATTCTTTTTGATTTGCGACTGCATATCGGTATGCTAATGTTTCGTTGATTGTCAAACCGTAGCACATTTGAGAAGCCTCAATTAAATATGATGCCAAAAGACATTCCTCTTCATGGGTAAAGATTAACTTGTAGCCATGCTCCCTACCAAAATTGAAATCCTCACTTACATTTTTAAATTTTTGAATTTTTCTGTTTAAAGCAGATTTATTTAAGCCATATTTATTCGCAGCAGCTTTAAGGGTCAATCCATTTTTTATAACTTTGTTTACGGCTTCCCGCATGTTTTCTTCATTTTGCAAATGGTTTTCTTTACTTTTCCTAAATGTTTCTTTAAGATTACTTCTGGGATGCGTAGGCATCTTTAATTCTGAAAATATGAAAATTTTGTAGTCCCACCATTATGTAGTTCAAAAAAGTCGTCCCACTATAAACCAATAAATATCGTCCCACTATGGACCATTACATGAAGCAGTAATTTTTCAATTTTTTCATTAAACTGGTAGAGCTACTAAATAATATGGAGGTAACATCTTGTACATAACCTCGGGAGATTGAATATAAAACTTGTTCATTATTTGACAAATTTACAAATTTGACATGCAAAAAACTGTTACAGCAAAAAAAAAATCGGACATATACTTACATATTAAAATTATATTTGTTTATAACAGCTGTTTTATAGGTATATTCAATATATTTTAGGAAAATTATTCAGTTAATTATCTTCTTATAATAATATTTTTTTTTGACGTGCTGAGCTGACGAAACGTAAAAAAAAATATATTATTATAAGAAGATAATTAGCTGAATAATTTTCCTAAAATATATTGAATATACTTCTGAGCTGACGAAACGACAAAAAAAATATTATAAGAACATAATTAGCTGAATAATTTTCCTAAAATATATTGAATATACTTACATATATTTTCAAAACTATTATAGCGGTATTACATAGACACGCACACAATATTTTGAAGTGACACACAGACCTACTGGACGGCTACTCAATTATATAGCCCTACCATATCGATAAACAAACGAGCAATTTGTAATTTCCCACTATGTACCGCGTTCAACTATGAACCACTTTCCCCTATATATCAAAAATAATAAAAACGTTTTATTCGCAACCATATATGTAATGTTAACATTCCTGACCTCATTTGAGTGGGGGAAGTCGTACATTTCAGCCCGCTACTTCCCGCTGAGTAGGTAGGGACACTGGGAATCTCGTTGATCCATTCATGCGCGTCACAACCTGTCGTATCATAATATAATAATTGTTCCAATTATTGTTTAGAATAAAGTGGTTGCGAATAAAATAGTATACAAACCTCGACAGGAAGTTTCCTTAGTCTCGAGATAATAGCTGATTTCGACGCTTCGCGTCTCAATCAGCTAACTAATCTCTCGACAATAATGAAACACTTCCCATCTCGGGCTGTAATATACTATTTTAATGAAATGTAAGTACTATTACACTGTTTTTGTTAACACATTTTTGCACGTTTTTGACTCTTCGCTGATATAATTAAAGTCAATCAAGTATTTGATAGTTTATTGAAATCACCTGAGGAATTATAGTGATTCACATTAAAATCGCTACAAAATTAATCTAACATTGGGGTTAAATAAGTAATTTAATCTGTCTAACACCTTATTAATAAATAAATCGAGATCTCCTGATGGGTTGAAGATTACATTTGTGTAAGTTATCGTTAACCCTAGTCTTGCAAGAAATAGCACATATTTCAAAATGTTTGTCAATGAAATCTACGTCTCTGTATTTGATTATGTAGGAGCTGTTTTTTAGCCAAATACCTACACCTCCTCCCTTGAACTGTATCCTACAATAACAGCTGATTAGGGAATACTGGGTATGCACAGATTCTGAATACAATCTGAACTTAACACCTGTTTTGATTAAGCATACAAAATAAAGATTTTAATAATCGGATACATCTACAAGTTAATCATTGATTTTATTAACATTCAAATATTGTATGTTTAACAATAACAAATTTGGATTAAACACTATCGTTGAGTTACTACCGACTTCTTTCTGTATAAAAAAATGCCTAATGCAGGCATGGTCAGGCCAGTTTGTTGGATCCATGGCTTTTTTGAAGTTTTCAGCTTGAATAGTCACTTTGAAAGATGCATAAACTTCCAGATTCATAGAAGTTAGAACTTCACAAACTGCTTCTGGAAAATTTGTGTGTAAGAATTTGCACGAGCTCTCTGCACTTGTTTTGGGTGCAAGTCACACACATGTAGGGTTACCGTTTTAGGAACACCCATTACACCAGCAACATGGGTGTTAGAACCTGTGTTTGTACCAACAATCAAAGGACGTTGTTTATTTTGTCTGATTTTGATAAGGTTCCAATCGATTTTGCTGTCACTTCTTCAGAAGCACTTTCTGCAATATATATGTATTTACTGCATTTTGTAAAGGTTGTTACTTCCAGAATAGCATTTGGTACTTGCTTGTTATCAATTTTGCGTTGTTCACTTAAATTGTGACTGGCCGTGGCTCTATGTACACTATTATCGGTATCGCGAGTAACATCCAGGTTTAGGCATTTTCTGAGAACTGATTTCTTGCAAGAATAAAGTTTTTCTCCTGTATTCCTATGTTGGAGTAAACCACTTTTAAACTCGCACATTGAACAAGAATAAGGTTTTTATCCTGTATGTATCTTGATATGTCGAAGTAAATTACCTTTCTGAGCTGTTTTAAACTCGCAAATTGAACAAGAATAAGGTTTTTCTCCTGTATGTTTTTTCATATGTCGAGATAAATAACCTTTCTGTGTTGTTTTAAATTCGCAAACTGAACAAGAATAAGGTTTTTCTGCTGTATGCATCTTCATATGTCGAACTAAATAACATTTCTGAGCTGTTTTATATTCACAAATTAAACAAGAATAAGGTTTTTCTCCTGTATGGTTCTTCATATGTTGAACTAAATTACTTTTCCGAGTTGCTTTATATTCGCAATTTGAACAAGAATACGGTTTTTCTCCTGTATGTGTCCTCATATGCTGAAGTAAACCACTTTTCTGAGCCGTTTTAAACTCGCACATTAAACAAGAATAAGGTTTTTCTCCTGTATGTATCTTCATATGTCGAACTAAATGACTTTTATCAGCCGTTTTATGCTTGCAAATTGAACATGTATAAGGTTTTTCTCCTGTATGTTTCTTGATATGTTGAAGTAAATAATTTTTCCGACTTGTTTTATACTCACAAATTGAACAAGAATAGGGTTTTTCTCCTGTATGTATCTTCATATGTTGAACTAAATAGCATTTCTGAGATAATTTAACTTCGCAAATTGAACATGAGTAAGGTTTTTCTCCTGTATGTATCTTCATGTGTTGAGGTAAACGACATTTCAGAGCCGTTTTATACCCGCAAACTAAACAAGAGTAAGGCTTTTCTCCTGTATGTATCTTCATATGTTGAACTAAAGCACTTTTCACAACTGTATTATACTCGCAAATTGAACATACATAAGGTTTTTCTCCTGTATGAATCTTCATATGTTGAACTAAAGCACTTTTCTGAACTGCTTTATACTCACAAATGGAACATGAATAAGGTTTTTCTCCTGTATGTGTCTTGATATGTTTAAGTAAATTACTTTTCAGAGTGGTTTTATACTCGCAAATTGAACAAGAATGGGGTTTTTCTCCTGTATGTATCTTCATGTGTTGAGCTAAATGACTTTTCTTAGCTGTTTTATACCCGCACATTAAACATGAATAAGGTTTCTCTCTTACATGTATCTTCATATGCCGAACTAAAGCACTTTTCTCAGCTGCTTTATACTCACAATTAAAACATAAATACAGTTTCTGCGCTGTATGTGTTCCCATATGGTTAACTACCTCATGTTTCGCTACTCCATCTTTGCAAATAGAACACGAGCTCTTATCGTCTGCTTCATTTGCACAGCCCTTGCAAATAGATTGTTCTTCTGAAATGCTTCCACTTGTTACACACGTAGAAAGCAGTTCATCTTTTATACAAACTTCCTCCTGTTTGATATTCAATTCTTGATAAGCTGTGTTGTCAATAGTTCCTTCGATAGTCTCTTTCTGTACATGTAAGTTTGCTATTATTTTATTGTCTTTAACTTGTATCACTGGTTCATGTAGGTTGGTGGCTGGTGCACTATGGAAATTATTATCACACAATTCCTCCTTCACGTCCATTGTGATTCTGAAAAGAAAAAGGGCAGCAAAATTTAGTTAGGTTAAGTTACTTATTTTATATATGTAAGACTCAGATATTCCTTCAATTGCCGAACTTAAATGCTTAGTCCAGGAACTGTGTAACACCTAAATTCGCCCAATTGCCGGATTAATTTGCTCGATTGCAGCATTGGCCAATTTCATATTGACAATTGAGGAAATTCGGCATCTGCGTCTAACATATACAACTTTCAAATTTCCTATAACGGAGTTCCGATATGTTTACCTACGTTAAATAAGGTGAACTTTGAAGAAGAAACTAATACAGAGACGGTCTAGCAGTAAAAATTATGGAGAACTACACACAACACTAGACGCTAATCGCAGCAAACATTCCAAATGTAAAACCAAGTAATGTTCCTAGAGGTAGTAAAATCCACCTGCATTAAAAATGTTTATAACAAAGGTACTAATTCAGACTATTTGCAGATTTAAGATTTGTGTGTACTTCGTACAAACATTCCTGTGTAATGTAAAAAATGTGTGTAGGTCCTAAAAAAGCATTAATTTTGCTCTCCTTCTATATTACTGCCTCTACAAACGGGAAGATTTGCTGCTACTATCGGCTTGTCCATATAATTACATATACAGGGTGCTTCAAAATAACTGTTCCTAATTCTCAGAATTGAGAGAGGGCATGTTATTCAGCACTTTGTAATGATAAACTAGTGTTCGGAAATACTTCCGTTTCGAGATAATACGACATTAACGAATTGAGTACTTGAAATAATCTCAATGTGAAAAGTAACGATTTTATTGATTTCCAGCATTTGCAATTTTTATTAATATTTAAAAAATGGTATTACACAAAAATTATAAGAATTGTTCAAAATTATGGCCGCCATTGTCGACACACAAGGTATAACGATGTATGATTAACCGACGAATTTTTCGAAATATCTGCGGACGATCATCAAAAGCAAGAATAATTCGAGCCACTAACTCCTCTGCAGGTCCACAGGTGTCGCATAGACGAGTGATTTAATATGACCTTGTCTCCCAATCCATCGGTTTCGAAATTGTGCATTCAAATAATCTCAAACATTTAAACCGAAATGCGCTGGAGCACTATCATGTTGAAAGACCAAGTCTCTACGAATATTAAGTGGCACATCTTCAAATAACTCCGGCCATGTTGCCATGGATAAGGTTCACTATCTGCAGCTATTTTGCATGCATGCGTAACTTTCCACATTGAGATTATTTCAAGTACCTACTCAATTCCTTAATGTCGTATTATCTCGAAACGGAAGTATTTCAGAACACTAGTTTATTATTAAAAAGTGTTGAATATCATGCCCTGTCTCAATTCTGAGAATTATTAGCAGTTATTCTGAAACACCCTGTATATATGGGCTTGTCACACCACCACCATATTGAAAGCAAGCTGGATTATATCTAGTAAAATTCAAAAGAACTACTTTTTTGTAAAGGATGTTCCTCAACAAGATATCCAGACAGTATGCATACACACTGTCTTAATCATGGAGAAGGCGAAAATAAACATAGGGAGAGCATAAATCCAGTTTGTGGAGCGAATAAATGAAACCTAATCGAGTAAAGCATATGGACACCATCAGCAGTGTTGCCGTTTATACGATTTAAAATTATGGGATCGCCGAGACAGAATTGTCAGATTTTGCTCAAGTTATGTTAACACCTATGAGGCATTCAGTAAACACAAAAACATTTAAATTTTTTGAAGTTGGCATGTGCATACTAGGGATTCTGCATTTTTTTTTTTGCAAAGGTTTTCACACCTGCATAAAGGCAAGTTTGAATTTAAAAATGACAATCAATGACATTATTGCAGTGTCAAAGAAGCTATTTTTGTGGAAGTTCTCCCCTGAACTTTTATAAAATGTAATAAAAACATCTATTAAGCAAGGTTACGTTAATAGTATCCAACACAGTATTTGTATAATATCCTTAAAAGTAATTATTTACAACATTGCTAGATAAATGCATATATATAATACACATATATTGCTGGTAGGGCTTGGAAACTTCAGATAACATTACGGCGCCGACATAGTATCACTTGGAGTATAACGCGTCTCGTGCGCATGCGTGGGAATTCGAACTCCGCCTTTAGAAGCGAATTTTAAACTTGACCACTTCCCCATTGGGCGGACGACGCCGCCGCGCTTGCGCACAGCTCACCGTATACATGAAGGAGTTGGTTGTGTGTCTCACTTCATCGGTGAGTTTCCCACTTATAGCCGCCAGCAACATAGTAAGTATTAGATATATGGATAAATGTTACACCCTTAACCTATTTGTTTTGTAACTTTTTGAAAGTACATTCGTAGACAAAGATGAATTTTGTAAGTACACTCTTGACATTTTGGAAATCAAAGGCCACTTTGTGTTTTTATGTTTACTGAACAGACTATATAGATGGCAACGCAAGCAGTTTTTTCGGCCCATCCGCCATTTAATTGAAATTAACGTCGCGAAATTAAACATAAATTGTGCTTGTATGATAATAGATGTATCTATTTTTGTCCCACAATTTTCTCCAACTGTGGATAAAAACACAATCTAACAAGAATTTGACTTTACAGCAGTGCCATTACACCAAAAAGAAAATCCCCAAAGACTAGTGTCTTCCTTATTTCACTTCGAAAATGTGTATTTGTTATCTTTATCTCAGAATTTTCTCACATTCTCACAAAAGGAATGGAATGGCGGGACCTTATACTTACTGTATTAATCTAGTGACCGTATAAGGTAAGGTGGGGCAGGTTCGGACATGGGGCACCTCGGGACAAATAGAATTTACCGCCTTAGAGTGCTGCGACACCGGCCATTTTCACAATACATATCCTTCTACAGTAGTAGTGCTGTGGTACATCATCGTTGATCAGCTTCGATCACGCAAAAACTTCTTATTTGAGAAAATTAAAAAATAGAGTTCCTCTTATAACTTTTACTGCAAGCATCGTAAGCTTTCACGACTTGAGAACAACATTTGAGGTAAGATTTATCCTACTTATCGTAGGTATCAATATGTTTAGCAATACATAACCTCATAAAACAGTGTAACCAAACCACGCGGGATATAATATTTTGTCATTTATGTGTTTTCGAAATATGGGGCACGTTCGGACGAATCGAGTGGGGCAGCTTCGGACTGTCCAAATGTGCCCCATTACTCGGACAGTAATGTGCCCCATTTTTGTCCGAACGTACCTCATTTAACAAAAAAATCATACTGGCGAAAGAAAATTTGAAAAGCGCATCTTTACAGTTCATTTCACTTTCTAGGATGGTCCGTAACTACATTAAAAAGAAAAATCGCCCTGATATTCCGAAAGATGATCTAAAAAAGGCTGTTAAAGCCGTGCTCAATCGCGAAATGTCGATTCGTATGGCTGCAAGCACTTTTAATATACTAAAATCAACGCTTCATGACCAAGTTGTAAAAATAAAGAAAAAGAAAAACGTAACTGACTCGGGAAATGAAGCAGCAATTCAGAGGACGATGCACATTCATTATCAAAGTACGCTACCTGTCAAGTATTCTCTCCAGGAGAAGAAAATCAGTTGTAAATATACCTGAAACCGTCATCCAAAATATTTTATTAATTGACTTACAAATCTGCGCGGCAGCTGGCATATGAATATGCAAGCAAGTTGGGTAAAAAAACTCCAGTAACTTGGAACAAATATAAGATGGCTGGGATGGAGTGGATGCGATTCTTTATGAGTCGTCACCCAAGACTTTCCTACCGCAAGGCGGAAAACACCAGCATTGCAGCGTTTAATAAATCAAATGTGGATTCGTTCTTCAAGAATTATGCAGAAGTTCAAGCAAAATATAATTTTACCCCTAATCGCAATTGGAATACCGACAAAACCGGAGTCACAACCGTTCTTCAAGCTTCCAAAGTTATTGCTGAAACAGGAACAAAAGGAGTGGATCAGTGCGTCTCAGCTGAAAGGGGTGTCTTAGTTACCATGTGTGGCTTCATTTCTGCTGTTGGTAATACAATTCCTCCAGCATATGTATTCCCACGTGTACGTATGAAGGAGCAGTTTATGTTTGGTTCAGTTCCTGCAGCAATAGGATTTGCCGAGAAGTCAGGGTGGATGTCTTCAACAATTTTTGTCCAGATATTGAAGCATATTCATAAACATACTGGTTCCAGTCAAACAAATCCAATTCTTTTGTTGCTCGATAACCACGAAACACACACATCACTCGAGGCCATAAGCTACTCTCGCGAGAATGGTATAATCCTCCTGTCATTCCCACCGCATTGCACACACAAGATGCAGCCACTTGACAGGGGCATTTATGGACCATTTAAGACCACATGTAAGGCCGCATTTAATGATTTTATAATTTCAAATCCTGGAAAACCAATTGGAATTTATGATATCGCTAAACTCACTGCAGATCCATATTTGCAAAGTTTTGCACCCAAAAACATCATAAGCAGCTATGTTAGTACCGGCTTGTGGCCTATTAATTCTATGATTTTTACTGATGATGATTTCATGGGGTCATATGCTACTGATCGGGCAAATCCTGAAATTGGATGGATATCGTCTGAACTACCAACAATTTCTACTCCGGACGAGTTATTTACTCCATCTATCAACTTGAGCACTATCACTGTGGCCGATTCTGAAATAGACGAAGTGACCATAATGATGATAACGTTATTAAATGACTTGGTAAGTTGCACCACCAAACCGAAAATTAAAACATTGTCCGTCGAAATCGTCAGACCATTCCCAAAGGCGGCCCCGAGAAAAACAAATGGAAAGTCTCGCCTAGGTAAATCCAGAATTTATACAAGCACACCAGAGAAGGAGAGAATTCAAGAATTGGAAGCGCTGAGAAAACAAAGGTTGGAGAAAAGAAATACGAAAAAAAAAGTAATGACAAGCGAATGTAAAGTAAATGAATGTAATGTGAAGATAAAAGCAACAAAAATTGGAGAAAATTGTGAAGGGAAGGTACCAAAGAAGAAAACAATAAAACAAATAGAAAGCGACTCCTAGATTCTGATGTGGAATTACCCCAGAATATTGCTCGTGAGACGGAATTTTCTGACGATCTGTCTGATCTTCCAGACGAATTTCATGACGATGACGACATCCTCATGCTGTTGGATGACGACGTAATGCATTGTAATGATTATGTGCTCGTCAAATATCCGACCAACAAAAGAACACTTCATTATATCGGCAGAGTGGAATCTTGCAATAACGACGACTTCTATGTCGTGAATTTTTTGAGAAAATATAAAAGCGGCTTCCGCTTTCCGGACGGACAGGATATTTCGAATGTTTCCAGAACAGATATAGTCTCGAAAATACCTAACCCCGAGGCAGCACCAGGAATTTCAAGGATGTCTTCGCTTTTCAAAGTCAATGTTAATTTTGATGGGTATAATATTCAATAAATATTTTTCTAGCCTATATCCTTTTATTCCCTTTAAAAATAAACAGTTCTGAATTTTATAAGGCTTGTCCGTATCTGCCCCAAGTAGTGGATGTACCTCACTATGGGGCAGTTTCGGACAAATGCATCTTTCAGAGAAAAATTAACTGAGCAAAAACCCATTGCATTTTTTTGTTTAAGATAAACGCCAAAATGTTGGAAATAGACTAAGGTATCCGTAGAACTCGAATTAAGTCCTGAATTTTTCTCATCTCTGAAATATTAATATATGAAAAAACGTGTCCGAACCTGCCCCACCTTACCCTACTTCCTAGAGTACCGGTATAATCTTATATACAGGTACTCGGTCTTCTATTGTGAAGCAACCAAAGGTGCTAAATAGGTTTCAAAATATGCACACAAAATTTGATAATGGCGATATGAGATGGCGCATTTAAATATTAGAAATTACAGTGGCTATATAAGGACAGTGTGGTCAATTTGAAAAAAGGCAGCCATTAAAAGAGTCGTCTCTACAACAACCAGCCACGCCCTTAGGTATTGTTCTGTTAACGGCCTGCTAAATTGTAAGACAAACGTCACCCTGATAAATTATGACATAAACGTCATTTTATACGGACTGGACATATATGAAGCTTCTCGATGCTTTACAGAGAGGTGTATATCCACGATCGAGAAAATGTGTGCAATGTGAGGTGGTCAAATGTGCAGTGTAACATTAATTTTACAATAATGTCAATAATATTACTTAAACAGAATTAAACGGCAAGAGACGACGTGAAACGTAAAGAATCGCTGCCAGCGATTAAAAATCCTCGTTAAAGAGCAACCTAATATCGGAATATAAGTCAATGTGTCCTTTGGTATCTTCTTTATTGTGTTTTTGAACATAAAAAACGAGAATTTACAACATTTTGCATTGGTGGACACAGAGACTACTTACAAAAGCTCAACAAAAACTGATTTTTACTTCCTTTTACTACTATAAAGGAAGTATTGGATTCACCCCAAAAATTCGAAATTGAGTTTTCAACAGATCTTCACGTTTTAGAGTCCCCTGATCCCAAAAAACATATTTTTTTTCATTGGTCTGTGTGTCTGTGTGTCTGTCTGTCTGTGTGTCTGTCTGTGAACAGAATATCTCAAAAACGAAAAGAGGTATGGCATTGAAACTTCATATATAAGTTTTGTGTACTATGTAGATGAGACAGCAAACTTTTGAAGAAAATCGCATAACCGGAAGTAGGTGTTTACTCTTGTGATTTTTCAGTTTTTTTCGATTTTTTCAAAAACGGCTCTAACGATTTTTTTTAAACTTTACATTTTTCTTACATTTTTAATGTGTATTGATGTGAGATAGGTGATTTTCCAGTTGAATACTTCTAAAGTGGGTTTCTTTTGTTTTTTTTTCTATTTTTTTTATTAACTCCTATTTTAAATAAAACACCCGGTATATTATTACATTTTTGAATTCACCTTAAAATTCTAGAGAAAATTTGTCTCTTCAACTAACACTCGATTTTGTACCGTTTTTGTAGAATTTGTAATTATTGAAAATTTTTAACAAATGGTTAAAAATTAAAAATGAAATTTTTGACTAATTATAAGATCACTGTAAAAGGAAGTTGTGTGAGTGTATCACACCAGATTTTTTCGATATTCATAATCAAACCGTTCTATTTATACCACCAGTTAATTTAGAGGAATATAATATTCAGTGTTAGATAACCCATAAATTCTCTTTAATTTGATGCAATAATCTTTGTCATTAAGACATTTATATAGTATATTATAGCTTTTGATTTGGGCTAATGCGCAATTTTCGCAAAAAGTATTTTACTTTAACTCGTTGACATTTACTTATGCAAACGAAAATTCGGCATTCGCTTAGACAGAACACTGTAGAATTTTATGATGATTATTTCATTCCACTTCATGTTGGAGCTACTTTCAATAATAAAGGACTTAGAAGCAATTTTGCGTGACTATGTGTAATTTCGTAAAACGACTCTTAATGGCGGATTTTAAAACAACCAATCAGAAACATGACCAAAATTGACCACACTGTCCTTATATAGTCACTGTATTAGAAATTAAGGTCACTATATCAAAAGGTACCGCCATTAGTAATTTTTTATATCTATCCTTGTTGCACAATTTTCTCCAACCGGGGATACAAACACATACTAACAATAATTTCACTTTACAGCAGAGCCACTACACCAAAGAGAAAATCCCCAAAAACTAGTGTCTTCCTTATTGCACTTGGGAAATTTGTATTTGTTATCTTTATCTCACAATTTTCTCACATTCTCACGCGAGGAATGGAATGGCGGTACCTTATTAATTTAGTGACCTTATTAGAAATTGCAGAAAGCCGACGATACGATAATCTAGAATAAATCATCCATCACAATAAAATTACGTTCAAATTGATAATTATGTTACTTTATAATTTTTTATCAGAATACCGAAAAAATTATGTTAGAATCTGATAATTATGTGACGATCGGCAACACTGACCATCAGTTAGTTTGACAAACTAAACTGTTTTAAGAGCGGGCTGTCAGACACGATTAATAACAGATGGCGCCATAAGCGAAAAGCAGATAGAGTACCTATACAATAAGTAGATAAGAGTACGGCAAATGCAAGAACAGTATTTGATTGGTTGGATCCCTATGCATGTACCGGGTGGCCAATTAAGAAGGGCACTCGGCGCTATCTCGAAAAGTAATTGTCGTAAAGACTTGGGGTAAAAAAAATTATGACTAAAGCGGCCAAGAGAAAATGCTGGAAATTATTTTTAAGTTTCTAGAATGGCCGCCAGAGGGCGTAATCGCATTCTTGAATTTTAAATCTCGTTTTTTGAGAAATATTCTTATATTACAGATAGCTAAAATAGACATCGTTTTAAAGCTGAGATAAATTCGATTCTTTTTTGTTAAATGCTTTTTGCTCTATCTCTTAAGCGAAAGTGGTGGGGGTGTCCGAACATTTTCGGAAAGAAATGTCAATAACTTCAAAATGGCTGAACGGATTTTGTCAAACTTGGAGTCGTTGAAAAGGGTTTTTCTTAGGCTATCAACGCTGCCTTGAGCGGATTGATTTAGATTGCTTGTGTCACCGCTAGAGGGCGTTTTGCGACAACACTACAAATGAAATGGATTTTCTCAAAAAAATTAAATGCAACGACATCACTTTTATTGCAACAAAAGGTAGCCAAATAAGGGTCTAACACGCTAGTGAAAACCGCATTTCGATATTTCTTTCCTAACCTAAAATATCAGTAAGAGAAATTAAAACTCGAAATAATGTGCATCTTTGGGAATATTTTCAGTATACCTGCCATTATTAAATCCTAATTATCGTTCTTTTGGCAAAATATATATAAATTTACTGTTAAAATACCAACATCATTTTTAAAATGTCAATAATAATTAATATTCATTCACTATGATTGAATATTGCCCTTCTGTCCACACAAAATTCGAAATTTTTAAAATGCAAGTGTGCTTTGGAAAACAAAATAGCAAAAATTATAATGGTGGTGTTTAAGTGTCAATCATATTAAGATTGCAGCTATTTATAGTGCATTTTGGTGGCCTTATTTGTAAAAATGCCTTTTCCACCTGTAGAAGTGTTTAATATGTTTCGTGTTTATTTTCAAAACAATGAAAACGCAACTGTTTCTGTTAGAATCTATGCGATAGAGTATCCTGATAGGCGCCATTCAACTGTCAAAGTTTTTCGTGTGGACAGAAAGACAATATTCAATCATATTGAATGAGTATTAATTATTATTGACATTTTAAATATAATGTTGGTATTTTAACAGTAAATTTATATATATTTTGCTAAAAGAACGATAATTAGGATTTAATAGTGGCAGGTATACTGAAAATATTCCCAAAGATGCGACATTATTTCGAGTTTTAATTTCTTTTACTGATATTTTAGGTTAGGAAAGAAATATCGAAATGCGGTTTTCACTAGCGTGTTAGACCCTTATTTGGCTACCTTTTGTTGCAATAAAAGTGATGTCGTTGCATTTAATTTTTTTGAGAAAATCCATTTCATTTGTAGTGTTGTCGCAAAACGCCCTCTAGCGGCGACACAAGCAATCTAAATCAATCCGCTCAAGGCAGCGTTGATAGCCTAAGAAAAACCCTTTTCAACGACTCCAAGTTTGACAAAATCCGTTCAGCCATTTTGAAGTTATTGACTTTTCTTTCCGAAAATGTTCGGACACCCCCACCACTTTCCCTTAAGAGATAGAGCAAAAAGCATTTAACAAAAAAGAATCGAATTTATCTCAGCTTTAAAACGGTGTTTATTTTAGCTATCTGTAATATAAGAATATTTCTCAAAAAACGGGATATAAAATTCAAAAATGCGATTACGCCCTCTGGCGGCCATTCTAGAAACTTAAAAATAATTTCCAGCATTTTCTCTTGGCCACTTTAGTCATAAATTTTTTACCCCAAGTCTTTACGACAATTACTTTTCGAGATAGCGCCGAGTGCCCTTCTTAATTGGCCACCCGGTACAATAGATCTAGATGCGATTTAGAAATAGTCGACAGGTTTTTGATTGTAATTGGTGACATTCAGCTGACATTAAACTTGTCAAAGTTGCAAAAACACGCAGTTCGTAATCAATTTGTAAAATAAGAAGCGAAATTTGAGGGTTTTTGTGCACATAATTTTGTTAATCATGTAATTTCCCTTGACCTATTTTCAATCATTTCGTTTTAGCATGACTGGTTGCTCTGTCCACGGTTGAAAGAACCTTTCTGAAAATGATGCTTACTTAGCTAGTGTTCCAAAGGATGGGCTAAGAAAAAGAATTTAGATAAACAAGATCAGCAAGGAACTTTGTAGTTACAAAAGACTAAGAATTTGTGAAATGCATTTTGACAATGATCAGTGAGAGTTGAGAGAAAATGGAACAAAAATATTGAAAACATTTTGATTACAAAAAATGTATAAATCTCTGCTAGTACAATACATTAAATACACGAAATAACAGATAATTAAACCGCCTTTTTTGTGAGACAAAAAGAAAGAATTTTTTTATTAAACAAAAATTAAAGAAGACTTACCAATGATCAAATTCAAACATTAACAACTACCAAAAATAAGTGTAGCAAATGTTCCAATGAAACCTTAGAAAGGTCATTAAGGCTGAGATTTTCATGTGGACAAACTGGGTATAATAATTTTAGGAAAACAGGACTTCCGTTTCCGTCTATTTGCACATTACATTTCCATTTGCAGCATTTAAATTTTCAACCTGGAATTTTAACAATCTCTTTACTTTATTAAAGATTAAAATTGGAAACTATAACACAATTTTCAAAAAAGGCTGCATTCTTACTTTAGATGAAATCAGAAAGAGTATGAACTTTTGTGTGGCCACGAACTCTTTTAAGGGAGGTGTAACATTGCCAAATCAGAACAATCGTTTAGCTTCTAAAGCTTTAGTTTTCGTGTTAGGTATATAAAATATTAGAACAATCTTAGGTTTTTAATATTCACCCTTCTATTATTTGTAGGGGCTATCACAACTAGATGGAAGCAAATGTTGGCTTACTACTTTACGTCAGAAAGCACTAACAGTTCAATAGTTGCGGATATTTTAATTAATATTGTGGAACATGCTACAAACACAAATTTCTGTAACATCAGACATGGGCTCTTGCAATCAAGGCATGTAGTAAATTTAGGAATTATTGCCGGAAAATGTTGCAAAATAGTCAAATTTATTAACAATTCATTCATAGAAGAACAAAAAATATATTTTTTAGCAGATGCTCCACATGCTTGTCTCTATTCTCTATTATTTGCATTTTCTAATACGTACATATATAACACGCAGTTTTTATCATTTCATTTATTATTGCTTTGAATTTTAGAACGTATCTCTTTAACGTATTAAGTGGCACATTATAATTAATGTAAGTGTTCCAACAAAAGTCGTAAGTGTAGTTTAAATTTGAATAAACAATATAAAATTCATAATATATTATTGTATGTGACTTAAATTGTATACATTTTGCTTGTGTTGTATCAATGCATTTCATAAAAGTAGAACCATAATCAATAAATGTGCAACTACACAATAACAAAGTAACATAGTTAACCATGGCATTTCCGACAAACTTCATTTATTGAATCCCCAAATGTCATCGTTTGCTTTATTCTTATCTTATATAGGTACTCTAAAAGCAGATCTATCTAATATTGTCATCATCTTAAATTTAAATTATCTTACATAAACACATTTATTATTCAATTCACCTATGTAAGTACTATATCAACTTTATATTATCACTTTCTTTTATTAACAGTTATTCAAAATGCTTTCTCAACTTATCTACACAAACCTTAATAACTGATCTTGCTTTCACTGCAGCAACATTCAACCAATACCGGATCCTGACGTCAATAGACCACAACACCTACTGCCCACTTCATAAACAGCAACAACTATGATGATATGTGAATCCTTTCAACTGGTAAGTTGCTATATTATGATGTTCCAAATCTAACTTTGTTCCCTTTTTGCAGATTGTTCGATGTCTCTTGTTATACTCACAAAATATCCAAATCAAATCAGTTACTTGTAAGAACCTCCAATAATATCTTGTATGTATGAATAAATCCAAATATCTTCAAATAATGTAACCCTCTGTTTTCTTTATTTCCAATTAACTGTATTTGTATAATCTCTTCACCAATGATATGTCTCCATGAATTACATTTTTCGTGTTCGCCTATCACACCACGCAGATTTGTTTATAGCCCTTTTTAATTTGTATTATCAAAACCAACACAAATCAAGGCATAATTTCCATTTTTTCACTTGCGGGACTAAAGTTGGCACTTTAGTCACTTATTTCAGGGACTAAAGTAGCTCATTTACTCTCTAGGGACAGAAGTAATTACTTTAGCCCCTAGGGACTAAAGTAAAAAATGTTACTGTATCTATGGTAATTTATGGTAAATTCGGGGTTATCAGGTTAGGTTTCGCGTCAGTTTTGACATAAACTGACGCAAAACCTAAGCTACTAACCTCGAATTTGACATAATTGTGAGCTCTTGTCATAATGACTTACAGTGCCACCAACTTTAAAATTTACCAAAGGCTACTAATTTTAAAATAATTGTAACTAAAATGTCAATAAATGAAGTTTAAAAAAACGGGTTTTCGTTTTATATCTTCCTGCAACGTGAAAAAAATAGTATATGCAACTCGGAGAGAATGCTATTTTGCTTCAGTGCAATTTCTGACTCTCGGGCTTCGCCCTCGAGTCAGAAATTGTACCTCAGCAAAATAACGCATTTCTCTCCCTTATTGCATAATCTACTATTTTATTTCATAAAATTCTTTATATCAAAATTACATGTATGTCTTTTATGAATTGTTTTTCAGTAACTAACTAATAGTAGATTATGCAATTGAGAGAGCGCCCGAGAGCCAGAAATTGCACTGAAGCAAAATAGCATTCTCTCCGAGTTGCATATACTATTTTTTTCACGTTGCAGGAAGATTAAAAACGAAAACCCCGTTTTTTTAAACGTCATTTATTGACATTTCAGTTAGAATTATTTTAAAATTAGTAACCTATGGTAAATTTTAAAGTTGGTGGCACTGTAAGTCATTATGACAAGAGCTCACAAATATGTCAAATTCGAGGTTAGCAGGTTAGTTTTTGCGTCAGTTTGTGTCAAAACTGACGCAAAACCTAACCTGATAACCTCGAATTTGGCATAATTGTTGTGTCAGTCATAATGAAAACTCCCTAGGGAAATGTTAGTCCTATTTAGTCTCTAGGGAGCAAATGTTCTACTTCTGTTACAATTTCGATGCTATAGAAACGGACTTCTACTCCCGGCCGTGGAAAAACATATTTCTATCCCTATTAGATACAATTCTTAGTGCACACTTCCTATATTTTAAAATAATACTATTATAGGATATTCATTCTAATTATTATTAACAAATACATTTGTCTAATGTTACCTTGGTTTCTTCTTTATTAACATTTTATACAACCATTAAGTTATTTAATTCAATAATTAATATCGCAGTATCAAATGGCTCCTTTCATTGCATCAATTACTTTCATTATTCATATTCGAAATTTTACACCCATCAAGATCTAATTATTGTAACCTTCCGAATTTATTAGTTTTTAAATATTTTTTTCTTATGATTTATTATACTGCATCATGTATCATAACAATATGTACTATAATAAAAACACAATGAAAGTTAAACTTATTAGATTTTTAAATAAAGATTTTGATTCACAAAACGTAAATGAATTTTCTTTTTACCTTTGTAAAATTCAACAAGGAAAACAATTTTTGAAGGCCCTCATTCAATATTAATGGCAGGTGATCTTAACTGCAAACATAAAAACTGGTGCTGTAGAGCAAACAATCCTAATGGCCCTAAGCTTGAAAATATAGCATCCCAACTGGCACTACAAATTTTCCGCACCGAGCGAATATACATATTTTCCATACAGGACTGACCACCTACCTGATATTCTTGACATAATAGTCCACAAAAATCTTACTCACCCAATCACTCAAACCGTCCTAACAGAGCTTGACTCTGATCACCCTAAACCAAACAGCATATTATTACCCCAAATCTCCAAAATTAATACATGGACCAATTGAATGGACACTTTTCCTATCGACAGTCGACTCTCAGCTGAAATACCCAGCTAACCTCACCTCGCAGCAGGATATAGACAGCGCTGTTACAACATTTATGGACGTGATAACCAGGGCTATTCGACTAGCCTCAACAATCACTTGACCTTGTAGAACAAAAAGTAGCCACACACCTCCCGCTCACATAACAGATCTCATTAGAGAAAAACATCGGGTACGAAGACTATGGCAAACTATTCGAGATCATCCGGTCAAAGCGCGTCTTAACAACTTAATCAAAATAGTAAGAAAAGAATTAGACCAATTCCGAATTAACTCTTACAATCATTACATAGAATCTCTCGACCCTGGGGACCCAAACATGTGGAGAACCACAAAAAAGATTCTAAGACAACCAGTGATTGTCCCGTCACTACAAACCAATACCGGTACTTATTCGGATGACAAAGAAAAATGCGAAATATTTGCAGAGCATTTAGAGAAAACCTTCACCACAACAGACGATGGGAACAACATAAATCATATCAGTCGAATAGACCAAGCAATCAGCAACATCAATGAAAATGAACAAGTAATGATCGATCCAGTATCTATATCTGAAGTCAAACAATATATCAAACTTCTAAAAAATAAGAAAGCACCAGGAATCGATCTAATACCTAACATACTTATCAAAAATCTATCTGCTAAATCTATTGCATTCCTGACCGCTGTATTCAACGCTTGTCTAAGAACTGGTTATTTTCCTGCCACATGGAAACATGCTGTCATTCTATTGTTTCCAAAACCTGGAAAACAACATAATAACCCAGTACACTATCGTCCTATCAGCCTGCTATCCACTGTGTCCAAACTCCTTGAAAGAATTGTGAAGTTTCGTTTACACCAATTCCTAGATCTAAACCATATTCTTCCACCTCAACAATTCGGCTTCAAAACCTCACATTTGACCAATCATCAGATACTGAGAATTGCGGAGAAAATTGAGGAAGGGTATGAAAACAAAATGCATACAGTGGTGACATTTTTAGACGTGGCACAAGCTTTCGATCGTGTGTGGACTAATGGACTAATATTTAAAATGGCTGCTATCAATACACCTCCTTACCTCCGTTGCATTATCAGGTCATTCGTTACTGAAAGAACATTTCAAGTACGAATAAATTCACATCTCTCTACGACTCGACACGTTAATGTTGGTGTTCCCCAAGGATCCATACTGGGCCATATGTTGTTCAATATTTATATGTCAGACATCCCAGATATTCCTCATGCTGACCTCGCTATGTACGCCGATGATACAGCTATAATAACGCAAGACCATGAAATTCATCGAGCAACACAAAAACTTCAAGAAAGCATTGAACCACTTACCCACTGGTTCAATAAATGGTGCATCAAATTAAATGCGGATAAATGTGAATCAAAAATATTTACCCTTCGACTACCAGAAGATCCCTCAAACATAACCATATACAATACTCCCATTCCATGGAATAGTCCTGACTCTGCCGTACGATACCTCGGGATCTATTTGGATAGAAAACTTACCTGGAAAACTCTAAGTAAAAAAAAATGAGAAAATGCAAGTGGCTTATTGATACTTTGGCACAGTGTTTGGGACGTATAAATTTCGTTTTCGTAATCTGTTAAAACGGTGCCTTTAGTGTGAGGACGAAAAACGTCTTTAATGTAGCACTCCACATTTCGAGGTGACAATGGATAGAAATTTGTATCCGAATTTTTCAATAAAAAGTAAAGTAGGATAGGTAACCACTTTCAAAATTAAAACCTTAAGCTCAGCAACCAAACTCTGTACTATTACACCACCGTTGTTATGCGGTCGCTTAACAGCTATTAGTGATATCATGAATACAAATAAAAAACACATACAACAACCAATCTAGCCCAAAAGCTTTTCAGTTCTTTGCAATAATATTCCACAGAAACCATCCTGATAGAATATGTCGTTCTCGAGATTGCGTGTTTAAACACTATTTATGATCATTCGGCCAGATACCTTTACTACGTAAACTGCATGTTCAGATGTTTCTTTAACGCCAAAGCAGTTGCTGTCTTCGTAAAAATTATGGAGTGTTATGAAAACCTTCATACAATTTTAGTTTCACCGCGATTGATTAAGCGCTAGCTGCAAAATTGCAAATTAGTAAAAATGGTCGTACCAGAAGCAAATACTTCGGCAGATGGTCGTACATAAATACTAGAGTTATAAGTGTTAATCAAAATTCTGAAACTTTCACTAATTAGCCATTCGTCTCCTTGTTTGAAATATACGTTTATTCGTCTTTATTTTATGTACAGCGCCAGGTTGCTTTCCTTTTAAATACTAGCAGCATACGGCCATCATGATTGTATTTCACCTTTCCTGGTACCTCTGCTCAATTTCCTGCAGTTTTTGCTGTAATCTTCGCTCATTTGTCCAAGATTTTGGATGAAAATTAAGATGAGCATGGGAAATGTGAATTTTGGTACTCATAAGCATATGTCCCATAAGTTTTGGCACAAGTTTGAATATTTAATTTATGTATACTACATTAATCTAATTTAAATAATTGATATAAACTGTAATGGTATATTGCTTACAGCACTTCTGGTTACATAACTAACACTAAACATGTAAGAAAGATTCAAATAGGCCCAAAGTTGGTATTTTGTTGATCGCAACAATAAATAAATATTAAACATTAGTAATTACACAAGATGTGATTAGCAATAACTGTAGTTTGATTAAAAGAGGTTACTATTTGAATAGAACAGGATCGGCAGGGTTATGTTCAGCTAATTATTCAATTTTTGTGTTTGTTATAGCAGATGCATCTAATTTATGGTGACTGACAGATTAAATATTGTTACGTCAAGACAAGAATATGATTATGCTTAAATTCATAGGTGTTTTGAGGCATTGCAAAAGATTTTTGCAGCGCTTTAGTGTTAATTTCATTATGCCAACAAAAGACATAAAATGCAAAGAGCATGGAAAGGCTACCTAAGATAGAAGAAACCCAACAGTGCAGAGTTAATTAAACTTTTGAGACCAGTGTTTATTAAAACTAAAGTGAAAAAAGCAAATAAGTGAGGCTATAGTGCTATCCAGATTGACATTTATGCCAAAAACATTTTAGTAATTTAGAAAACATTGTACAAACTTACGTAAAAAAATTGTTAACATGTTGCTAGGATAAGAGATGTTCTATTGTCATTGTTTATAAGCGATGCCAAACAAGAAGCTGTCCTTTAAGATTGGCTCCCAAAGTTTGATTTATTTTGAATATTAAAAATTATTATTCCTGCCAATTGTTGTTGTTTATTAAATCACCAGTGTGCAGAGTCCATTTGTGCGAATTTTCACCAAGTGATAAAGTGCCATCCCTGAGAAAATAGAATTGGAAGTTTCTCCTACTTGAGTATAACTTAGGAGCCATATTTCGACCAGTTTGGAGGCAAGGACAAGCAAATGCAGCATGTAGCTAGGGCCTGCTTTGTGGCTTACAAACAAACGGGAGCATTCCAAAAACGAATTATGAAGGTGGTGTCACTAGTAAGTGTTAAAGCAGGTAGTGGTTCCACATTTCGAGCTCGATTTGAAACAAAAGAGGGCTCCGAAAAGCCTGTAGCAGTGTGGTCCAGTTGGGACATTCATCGTTCGAGTTACAGAGACAAACAGCAGCAGCAAGGGGCCTTCCAGAAGAAAATTAGAGCGGTGGCGTCATCAAATTCTGCAGGATTCGGAGAAGAATAAGTCGATCAGCATCCAAAACAAGAGATGGTTGGCATCATCCGATGACGTAATACAGTTTAGGCTAGACTACTTGATTCATTAGTATACATTGCTATTTATTACCTGAGGTGAAATTGTTAATTGTTGGTGGATTTGCAATCATATTACGCTGAATTTTGTCTGCTTTGACAGCTCTGATTTGCCATTCAATTTTAGAGGTTACTGTGACTCGCAGAAAGGTGGGCGTTTGCTATACCTAAGTAAACGTCATATTCAAAATAAATTTTATACTGGATGTTCTATCCTAACCCTAGGATTTGAGTTTTTCATATGCTAGCCGGGGCATTTATTTTGAATTTGGTTGCCAATGCATAAAATATAAAATAGGCAAAATACCATTTATTTTTGCAATTAATAATACAATTCAGAATACTTTTAATAAGCTCTGAGAACCAATAACATAATTCTTAAAACTAAAACAAAATTTTGGATTTTTTGTAATAATTTTATTTATTTTAATTATTACAAAAGCTTATATCGCCATGCAATTACAGAGTCAGCGATTCATCATAACACATTGGTTAATGTAAAGAGAAATATTAATTTACATTTACTGTACTGGCCCATTCTCTCCAACTGTGCGTAATCTGCTTCTAACACTTTCCATCGGTTCTTGGACGGTGGCAATATTTATTTTCCGAAGTTCCAAGAAATCCTGCTTCTCAATTGGTCTTCATTTTGAGCTTCCCAATCGCCATCATAAACTGTCCTCAACAAAATTTCCAAAAATTTTAAATTGAATGTGCCTATGGTAGATTGGGAAGTTTATGTTCAGTGAAGGTAATTATTTTGTTGTTAAAATTGGTTGGCCTTAATGCAACTATTCGGTTTTCGATTTCTTTTTACCATTTTAGTTTCGTTAAACATGCTCATTTTAAAACACTAAATTAGCGCGATAACTTTCGAACCTACTTTCCGATTCTGTTTTTGACACTTTTCAGCAATCTATTTAACATAAGTTGAGTCAAAAATCTAGGTGGTCCTGTTTTTGGTAAGTTTATACACACACATTGAGCAGTTGTTTGGTAGATGATATAATTTGATTTACAAATATTCCCACAAATTTAGGTTTCGACATTTGCCCAACTAGATTGCAAGTACTTGCAAATATTCAATTCGTACTACCATTAAAAAAGCTTTATACTCAGGTGCTTTTGTTTCCAACACCAACTTGCTACTTTGTTATTTATGATTAATATCGAAACGCTGAAAATTGTGTAAAAACTTATCGGACATGCTTTATTGCAACCTAAATTGTAAAACTTTTCGAGCATATTATGAAAAACGCAACACAACATTGGAAATTACTAATTTCTTTATTTACTTCAATTTGCTTTCCACAGTTTATCAAATCAAATCTCACCTCTTCAAACAATTTTATTAAGACAAATCAAGCAACGCTTTCGGATATTTGAACTTCATTCTACAGAAAAATCGTAATATGCACAATTAACCAGTCTTGTACAACATTATGCTACATAATTTTTCTCTGTGTAGGTAATATTTTCTTAATAAATTGATTAAATTAGTACATTGTGTATCTAGGACGAAAGGTGTAACATTCTTGGGCAACTGTGAACAACACAGGAGTCTGAGAACGTTGCTGTTTGTCAAAGATACAGATACTATTTTTTCGCCGATCGATACGAGTAATTAAAAAAATTTGGAAAACGTCTTTTTATCGAAAAATATTCCAGACCAAGGACGCGAATATTATTCCTGTACAGTTTTATTGTAAATTACCTAGCAACGGCTGATGTAATGGAATATTTGACTTGGCTCAACAAAATTTTATCAATAATGTGTCAATTCTAGTACGATTGGCGGAAATAGTTATTTGAGCAACAAGTGCTAAAAGTGGCCGTTTATGCACGAGACATGAAAATTATGAAACGAAGCCGAAGGCTGAGTTTCATAAAATGTCGAGTGCAATAACACTTTTAGCACGAGTTTGCACACAATATTTTTTCTACGGTCTTAAAATTACTCTTATTAATCTATAAATGTCAATTTAACAAAGGTTTGCTTTTATGACAGCTATAATTTATGTCATAGTAAAGAGATGGCCTTGACGCTCAGAAGAATGGTTCTGGAGCCAGTAGCAGTCAAAGTCAGTTATCACAGGAAATTATAAATGTACACACTTGACTTTATTCATTAAATAAAACTTTAGTTATTTAAAAACACTTTACCTCTAACGCAAGAAGTAACTAAAATAACTTTACAACCTTACTTCCAGTTCGAAATTGTAAATTCCACACTAGCTGTTTACTTTTAGCACATGGGCTAAAAGTAAACAGCTGATTTCACTTTTAACACGCTAATAGTAATTTTTTGTACACGAGCATTGCCGTACAATTTATTAATTAGAAAGTTACACTTTGCGGTATTCGTACTGCAAAGTAGCACTTTGTCGTACGAATTTTACTTTGCCGTACAAATACCGCAAAGTGTACCTTTCTAATTAATCAATTTTACAGCAAATTCAGATGAGGGAATAAATTTATTATTCCGTTTTGTATGCTAGTGTACGAAATTAGTATATTGTCTAACTAGTGCTGAAAGTTGGATATTTCACACGAATGCGATAGTTGAGCCACGAGCCGAAGGCAACTGGCTCATTCGCAGAAGTGTAAAATATCCAATCAGCACGTGTTATACACTATACTTTTCCGACGACCACCTAAAATCAAATAAATTAATATTTGATTCTTTATAATATAAACCAAGTTTATCACTTTTAACCGCAAAATGAAACAATTATTGTTTAAACATCAACTTAAATTGTCATACTATTTCTGTAACATTAGCTTACTAGATTTTTGTACCGGCTTGTTTCGCGACTTGCGCGCTGTTTTATGCCGAATTGACCGTGACGCTCTCGCACATTTTAATTGCTACGGGAGACCACGTCGCACTAGTGTTTCAAGACGGAAAACGCACGCTCCACGTGACCTTTTCAGGTGACCTGTGCAATGTGTCACTTTCAGTAACACCAAGCCATGCCATTTTTGGCATTTTTCGTAGTGGTCGTCGGAAAAAATATTGTACGAAACTCGTATGAAACGGTCTCTTCCGCAAACATCTCACTCGTACTGAAAAGCTCCACTTTTTATAATACTTGCAACGTAAATTATAAAACGTCACTTTTAGTGAAAAAAGCTAACGCTAAAAGGCCTACTTTGGGTGAACTTTGATATACGGTCCGCTCTATTCCGCATGCGCTGCCAGCGATGTAAGGTTGATGGTGCGATCAGCGTACGTCCAAATGTTGTGGGTGCCGTTATCGTCTCGTAATTTTTAAAGCAATGTTGTTGGGCTCTCGGCGGTGGTTCAGGTTAATGGTTTATGTTAGTTGCTAGGTCTTGATAATTTTTTTTAGAGAAAAAATACGAGAAAAGAAGACATTTACGTGAAATGAGGCGCATGCGCAATACAGCTGACCGTATATCAAATTTTTACCCCTACTTTTAGTATAAGCCGTTCACGACCTTTTTGAGACAGAGTTGGCTATGATTTTTTCTTTTCATGTTGGACTAACTGATTCGATGATGTAGCGGATAGTGATGGGCCTATGCGGAATGAATAATCGGAAAGTTTCCGATTGTTCAATCGGAAGGTTCCGATTATTTCGGAACGTTTCGGAACTTTTCGGAATTCGATTATTTTACTGTTCGGTGCACAAAATTCGGAACTTTCGGAATTCGATTATTTTACTATTCGGTATACAAAATGAGAAAACGAAATGCCAATTTGAACTGAACGAAATACGGATTGTTGTGTTGACTCACTTGACTCTTATATGCTGGTTGGCGAATGCCGACGTGTCGCGCCGTTTGCGCACGTGCATGATTCGTGAAAGGCACTAATGGCAATGGTATTTCGTAGATTAATTATTAGATAGTACACCTTACAGACTTCAAATTCATGTATTGTTTTATACTATCTATTATGTACTTAATGTGCCATTAAACTTTAAAATATCACTACCATTTTCCGAAAGTCTATTAAGGTAACTACTGTAATAATTTGAAAAAATAGTTTATTTCCTCTTATATCCCACTGTGCAACTCAAACTCATAAATTATTTTTTGCACTACTAGTCTCAGAACGCACCGTTATTGGCCTATCTTTAGGTCGTGAAGTTGATTTTCTCCACCAAGGGAGAGAAAGTAAAATAAACAATTTTCACAGTGGTAACTAATAAATTGCTAAGTTACCAAATATGACTATTTTAATTTTGACGTTTTAAAGAGCTGTATTGTCAGGTTGACAGTTAAAATATTTTCGAAATTTTTCGGGAATTTAGGTATTAAGCCGTTTGGTAGTGCAAAAAATAGCGTATACACCACGGTAGCGAATCGTCTTATAACCTTCGAGCTTTAGATACTTCGCGCTGCGCGTTCAGTATCTAATATGCGCTCAGGTTATAATACTTCGCTTCGCTACCTTGATGTATAATATACTATTACTGGCCGTTCTGCAAACCCAAACAATAGATGCCAACGCAGATAAAGGCTTACGGCGCAACGGCGAGTGTTATCGCAAATTTGCACGTACTTCATCTTCCTTCCGCTCGTTGTTGTTTCGCTCGTTTTTCCTTGCTTGCATTTACGGAATGTAAAATAATCGGATGATATTCCGATCTTATAAACATTCCGAAATGGAACATTCCGATTATTGAAATCATCCGATTATGCCCATCACTAGTAGCGGATCCAACTTTTTTTTTGTCTGTCAGTGTCTGTTCGACATGTTCTTGCCACCACATTGCCAGATTTGTTATTTTAATATTCGTAAGAAAATAAATGATTTATCAAATGTGTAAAAATAATTTTAGTTTCCATCAAAGGAAAAGTCAAAATGCCCAAAATAATTTTGTTACAATAAAAAAAATTCCATTAAACGATGCTACTTCCATTTTAAAAATGACAGACCAAAATTAAAAGAACGCGAGTCGACGTGGAGACTAGAGAATATCCGGCAACAATGTACCTATTCAGAAAATATAACCTTAAACTGAAAACAACCCAACCTAACACAAAAAGTTTCAATTTCCATGAGGGAATTTAGTTGCAACAGAGGTTTTGCCAACAAAACTACTAGATGGTCATAGCCTCACCTGACCCAAAAAGATCGTGAACGGCTTATAGTGGTCGTAGAAAAAAAATCTGGTGTGATACACTCACACAACTTCCTTTTACAGTGATCTTATAATTAGTCAAAAATTTAATTTTAAATTTTTAAGCATTTGTCAAAAATTTTCAAAAATTACGAATTTTACAAAAACGGTACAAAATAGAGTGTTAGTTGAAGAGACAAATTTTCTCTAAAATTTTAAGCAGAATTCAAAAATGTAATAATATACCGGGTGTTCTATTTAAAATAGGTGTTAATAGAAAAAATAGAAAAAAAAAACAAAAGAAACCCACTTTAGAAGAATACAACTGGAAAATCACCTATCTCACGTCAATGCACATTAAAAATGTAATAAAAATGTAAAGTTTGAAAAAAATCGTTAGAGCCGTTTTTGAAAAAATCTAAAAAAACTGAAAAATCACAAGAGTAAACACCTACTTCCGGTTATGCGATTTTCTTCAAAAGCTTGCTGTCGCATCTGCATAGTACACAAAACTTATATATGTAGTTTCAACGCCATACCTCTTTTCGTTTTTGAGATATTCTGTTCACAGACAGACAGACAGACAGACAGACAGACAGACACACAGACCAATGAAAAAAAATATGTTTTTTGGGTTCAGGGGACTCTAAAACGTGAAGATCTGTTGAAAACTCAATTTCGAATTTTTGGGGTGAATCCAATACTTCCTTTATCGTAAAAGGAAGTAAAAAACGTAGGTACGTGATAGAAACAAATGGACTTCCGTTTAGTAATCCCCATTTTATAATTATTTGTTGGAAAGGAGCTGAGAAGACTGTAATGGTGGTTTGTGTAATAATTCAATATTATGTTTGCTGTTAACCCATTCTGTGAATGAGTTACTTCTTCAAATTTTATGTAAGTAAAAACATAATACAGACTTAGTATAGAATATTTGTTAATACTTTTAATAACTTGAAGTAAACATAAACAACTTAACCTAACTAAAATTTGTTTTGGCCTTCAATTTCAGATAGAAATACATCCGGATTACCATTTTTGTTATAACAATGAACGTGGATCGTGAATTGCTGGAATTCAACATCTTACAGCAACAAATTGATGAAAATACTGTAGCTGCAAATGTAGACATTGGGCAAGAGATTATTCAAGCTACTATCGAAAACATGGCTCATCACGAATTGAATATTAAACAAGAGGAAGTTGTTATAAAAGATGAATTGCCTGGTACGTGTGTATTAAATGGAACTCTCTTAGAACAATTAGTTGACAAGGTATGTGAATATGAATCAAACAGCGAGAATAATTTTTTGAAACCGATGATGCCTCATACAGAACAGTTTTCTCTGTGTGAACGTAAAACTGCAGGAAAATGTAATTCAGTTAAACATGTGAAGATGTGTAGACGAAAAAAACTTCATTCTTGTGTTGTTTGCAAATATAGAACAGCACAAAAAGGTGATTTTGTTAAACATGTGAGAACGCATACTGGGGAAAAACCTTATACATGTTATATTTGTGAGTATAAAACCACACAAAAAGGTATTTTAGTGAACCATATAAAGACGCATACAGGTGAAAAACCTTATTCATGTAATATTTGTGAATTTAGAACTGCACATAAATCTGTGTTAATTAACCACATAACGACGCATACAGGAGAAAAACCTTATTCTTGTACTGTTTGCAAGTATAAAACAGCACAAAAATTTCATTTAGTAAACCATATGAAGACGCATACAGGGGAAAAACCTTATTCTTGTTCTGTCTGCGAGTATAAAGCAGTACGAAAAGATCGTTTAGTAAACCATATGAAGATGCATACAGGAGAAAGATCCTATTCTTGTTTTGTTTGCGAGTACAAAGCAGCACGAAAAGCTCATTTAGTAAACCATATGAAGACGCATACAGGAGAAAAACCTTATTTTTGTTTTGTTTGCGAGTATAAAGCAGCACGAAAAGCTCATTTAGTAAACCATATGAAGACGCATACAGAAGAAAAACCTTATACATGTGCTATTTGTGAATATAAAACAACACTTAAATTTATTTTAGTCAACCATATGAAGACGCATTCAGGTGGAAAACCTTATTCATGTGCTATTTGCGGGTTTAAAGCAGTACATAAATCTAATTTAATCAGCCATATGAAGATACATACAGGCGAAAAACCTTATTCTTGTTCTGTTTGCCAGTATAAAGCGGCACGGAAAAGTCATTTAGTGGACCATATAAAGACGCATACAGGAGAAAAACCTTATTCTTGTTCTGTTTGCGAGTATAAAGCAGCACGAAAAGATCATTTAGCAAACCATATGAAGATGCATACAGGAAAAAAACCTTATTTATGCAATATTTGCGAGTATAAAGGAGCAGATAAATTCTGTTTAATCAGTCATATGAAGACGCATTTGGAAGAAAAACCTTATTCATGTGCTATTTGCGAATATAAAGCAACACATAAATGTAATTTAATCAGCCATATGAGGATACATACAGGTGAAAAACCTTATTCTTGTACTACTTGCGAATATAAAGCAGCACAAAAAGGTGATTTAGTTATACATATGAGGAGGCATGCAGGAGAAAAACCTTATTCTTGTACTACTTGCGAGTATAAAGCAGCACGAAAAGGTGATTTAGCTAAACATACGAGAACACATACAGGTGAAAAACCTTATTCTTGTTCCATTTGTCAATATAAAACTGCCCTTAGAAGTCGTTTAGTGGACCATATGAAAACGCATACAGCGGAACCAGCCATTTATGCAAAAACTGAGATAGGTGCATCTGACGGCAATTGTTTTTAATGGTTTGATAATAATTAATTACAGTATTTACTAGGTTAGAAACGAACTCAAAATCATGCAAAATTAATTTGAAACGAAACTACTGCTGGTTCTGAGTTGTTCTTGTTTGAATACATATATTACATTAAAGTTGCTGGAAGTGTTTGTTCAAGAAATTAACGATAGGGTAGCACAAATATAAAGATTATTGAGTTGGTGGAAGATGGAAGAACCTTTTTATGAGTTTTTTCTGCATGTCGGACTCGGTACCGAACACCTGCTCTTGTCGTTCTCAATGCTCAGTTGGGATTTCCACGCCATTCATTTGCTGCCCGCTATATGAAAATATAAGTAGCGTTCTACTAGCACGTTGTCTATGGGGTAAGATTTCTGGAAGCAATCAACTTCTGGTTCCTAAATCCTAGATTTTTATTTTGCCTTAATATGCTTAGCTCCTGTCTCTTACAACACTTTTTTTTAAATTACTACATTACTGTATTACTTATTGGTACTTCCATTTAATTAATTCAAGTTACTTTATTGATTTAGTACGTTAAATTGTATTCTGTAACGTACCTTAATTTTATTATTATTGCTAATTACTTATTGGTAAATAACTTTGTTGCCGGTGTGTAATTAAAATCTTTAGTTCAGGAATTCTCGCTGCCAGTAAATAATGTAAATTACTATAGTTTTTAAATAGTACAGGGAGTTTATTATAAAGCGCAGAATGTGTAAATGCATTTATTTTAAAATGCAATTTGGAAACGTTACTGAGTATGTAAAAACATAATATATTGTACGGGGGAAGGAATTCTGTTGATCAAATAGTATAAAGACTTCAGTTTACAGCAAGTATGTGGGTTATTACATGCCCTTTTTCAATAAAATTACGGTTCATATATTGCATTTTAAAATAAACGCAGAAGCCAATAGTAACAATCAAGTCCTTATGGAAACGGGAATGCCACATTGCGCGTTATAATAAATTTACTGTATGTTTTTGCACTACTAGTCTCAGAACGCGCCATTATTGGCCCATCTTTAGATCGTGAAGTTGTTTTTCTCCACCTTGGGAGACAAAGTAAAATAAACAATTTTCACCGTGGTAACTAATAAATTGCTGAGTTACCAGTTACTATTTTAATTTTGACGTTCTAAAATCTGTATTGTCAGGTTAACAGTTAAAATATTTGTGAAATTTTTTGGGAATTTTAGGTATTAAGCCGTTTAGGCAGTGCAAAAAATAGTATATACACCACGGTAGCAAATCCTCTTATAACCGTTAGATACTTCGCGCTCAGTATCTAATATGCGCTCCGGTTATAATACTGGTCTTCACTACCTTGATGTATACTATACTATTATGTTTTAATTACTTTTTCAACTTCAGCCAAGATAGGAAGGCGAGCCAAGTAAACAAACGCACGTGGTCGGTGAATATCACGTGGTAGAAAGGCGTTCTGTGGTTGGTCGTTTCGAAGAGAAAGTTGAACACCGTTTATACGTGCCGTTACACTAGAGGAGGAATGAGCGTTGTTTTGTTGTGCGGTAATTTCTTTTATTCGCAACCATATATGTAATGTTAACAATACTGACCTCATTTGAGTGTGGGAAGTCGTACATTTCCGCACTCACTTCCCGCACTCGAGTGCGGGAATTACATTCCCGACCGCTGTGTAGGTAGGGACACTGGGAATCTCGTTCATCCATTCATGCGCTTCACAACCTGTCGTATCATAATATAATAATTTTTCCAATTATTGTTTAGAATAAAGTGGTTGCGAATAAAATAGTATACATACCACGGTGAAAAGTTTTATTCCTGTCTCGAGATAAAGTTGACCTCGACATCTCTCGACAGGAATGAAACACTTTCCACCTCGGTATGTAATATAGGTACTATTACGGCAACATGCAACGAACGTTTATGTAAAATGCGCACCGTGTGAAACCGGTTTAAATAGTACTGAGAACTGTCAGAATCTTTGTTTACATGGCTCGCCTTTGTAACGTGGCTCAAGTTTAGATAGGTTTTAATTAAATATTTGGTGTATCTTATATGCTTTCTAGATTAAGTACGATTACTGAATTTATGTAACTTCACCTAAGTATTTAACTTTATTAATTTGACTTAAAAAATGCCGGTTTATCGTCAAGTAACTGTCATCTGCGGTCTTGGCCCATACGTAAAACGGTATTTTAACAAAAGTGTAGTGGAATTTAAAAGCAGTAGTCTAGTTAATGCTGCAAAACACATGGTGTGACACACCAAGGTAGAAGAATTGTGAATATTAAGGAATATTAAGGAAAGCACAGGACAAAACAGGTGAATATCCTCTGAACCACAAAGGCGGGAATCGCATCTACTGATAAAAATAATACGGCACGACCACGCCTTGCGCGGTTGCGCTACGACCTTGACGGAAAGACCAACTAACAAACTAAAGGAGCCCATACACGTGGAAATGGAAGGCGCCGATCTTAAAAGCATAATGCAAAAAATGCAAACAGAATGGCAGGCGGTACAAGCAGAAATATTTACAGAACAACAAAACTGCCAGAAAGAGTTGCAGAGTAGCCTCTCAGAATTAAATGGGGTACTAAAAGAGATGAGAACAAGAGAACAGACAATAGATAGGGAAAGGAAAGCGCTACTTAATACGTTAGAAAGATTAACAGAAAAGTGGCAAAACCAGGGACCATCGAGTGCCAAAAAAGGAATAGCGTATACTATAGACGAACTTATGCAACTCCAAAAAGGTAAAGACAGTATGACGGAGAAAGAGAGCTGGCGAAAGAGAACAGGTGAACTGGGGATCAGGGCAAATAGAGGTAAAGAAGGGGAAAAAACAACTATTGTGATGGCAACATTGAATCTACAAGGAATTAATCAAGATGGGGCCCGAAAGCATCTGATTATAGAACTAGAAAGGCATAACATAGAACTATTAGTAGTCCAAGAAACCAACATTAAAGGTGAGCACATAACCGATATAGGAAAATACACTTTCTTTAACAGTGGAGGCGTAAATAACAGGTTAGGGGTTGGATTTCTTGTAAGAGATACTATACGACAACAGATAGTAGAGTATAGAAGTATTAACGATCGAATGGCGTACCTTAGACTCAGAGGACAATGCAGAAAAATCAGCATCATTAATGTCCATACCCCAACAGAAACGTCGGATGAGGAAGAAAAGGAAATTTAATACGAAGAGCTAGAACGGCAATACAGGAGAATTCCTAGCTACGATATAAAATTGCTCATAGGTGACTTTAATGCCAAGCTAGGAACAGAAGATAGAAACAAGCCATATATAGGAAATAATAGCTTACACAAAATAACAAACAACAACGGACAACGAGTAATTAATTTTGCGGCAGAACATGATCTCAGAGTCAAAGCTACCTTTTTAACACACAAAAAAATTCATAAGGGCACATGGAGAAGTCCCAATGGAAACACTATCAATCAGATAGATCACGCTTTAATAGAAGATAAACATTACAGCTTTATTACAGATGTTAAAAGCTGTAGAAGTTTTGATACTAGCTCGGATCATTTCTTGGTTAAAGTTAAAGTAAAACTACAACTACCCTCACCAGTGAACAGAATTAAAACACAGATCAAAAGGAAATGGGACTGTAGAAAGCTCATGAATGTAGAGGAAAAAAGTAATTATATGCAAGAATTAAACAATACACTGTGCAGAATAGAACCTAAAATGGACGTAGAAACTAATTGGAACTTAATGCAAAGTTCCATTAGACATGCAGCACAGATACACCTTCAACCGCCTCCAACTAGGGACAAAAACTATAATAACTGGTTTGATCAAGAATGCAAAGAGATGCTAAAAAAGCGTAAAGAGGCCAGGCTAAAAATGCTAGCAGAAGAAACCTTAGAATCCAGAAGCAATTACAAAGAAATAAGGTCCACAAAAAGTTTACTTAGAAGTAAAAAGCACCAACACTGTCTACAACAGATTGAAAACCTGGAGGCACGATATAACAAGAAAGAGGTACGGCTTTTTTATAAAGAAATCTCAACCATCCGCAAAGGTTACCAGGCAAAAACATGGTTATGCAAAAGTGAAGAGGGAAACTTAATAAGTGGAGAAGCAGGAGTATTACAAAGATGGATGGAGTATTTTCAGAATATAATGAACGATGAAGCTGGGGATTCGGGAGGAGACAGCATGATAACACAATTAGAAGTATGAGTAAGTAATGAACCCACAGGTGAGGAATTTGAAAGAGCCCTGAAACGAATGAAATGTAATAAGAGCCCTGGAAGTGATAGTATTCAATTAGACTCATCAGAAACGGAAGCGATCAGTTGAAAATAGAACTACATAAATTGATGAAGCAAATATGGAAGGAGGAGCAAATGCCCAGTGATTGGAACCGAGCAATAATTTCACCAATTTATAAAAAGGGCGATAAACTAGTATGTGCGAATTACAGACCCATCTCTGTCATAAACGTAACGTATAAAATTCTAGCGACAATTATTAATGATAAACTGAAAGTGATAGCAGATAAGATTATAAGTGAATATCAGTGTGGTTTTTGTCCTAGCCGTTCTGTGACGGATCAAATATTTGTGCTCAGACAAGTGCAAGAAAAATGCTGGGAGAAAAACATTTCAATTCACACCATGATGATAGACTTTAAACAAGCATATGACAGAGTGAGCAGAAAAGCGGTCATTAGGATATTACAAGAACTTAATTTTCCCGAGAAACTAATCCATCTAGTTAAGATGACACTTACTGAAACTAGTAGCCAAGTTAAGATCCAGGGCGAGCTGTCGAACAGCTTTAACTACAGTGACTATATAAGGACAGTGTGGTCAATTTTAAAAAAGGCAGCCATTAAGAGTCGTCTCCACAACAACCAGCCACGCCCTTAGGTGCAAGGCCTGCTAAATTGTAAGACAAACGTCACCCTGCTAAATTGTGACATAAACGTCATTTTATACGGACTGGACATATCTGAAGTTCCGCGATGCTTTACAGAGCGGTGTATACCCACGATCGAGAAAATGTGTGCAGTTCACACTGCAAATGGTGGTGAAATGTGCAGTGTAACATTAATTTTACAATAATGTCAATAATATTACTTACACATAATTAAACGGCAAGAGACGACGTGAAACGTAAAGAATCGCTGCCAGCGATTAAAAATCCTCGTTAACGAGCAACCTAATATCGGAATATAAGTCAATGTGTCCTTTTTTATCTTCTTTATTGTGTTTTTGTACATAAAAACGAGAATTTACAACATTTTGCATTGGTCGACACAGAGACTACGTACAAAAGCTCAACAAAAACTGATTTTTTTGATATTCATAATCAAACCGTTCCATTTATACCACCAGTCAATTTAAAGGAATATAATATTCAGTGTTAGATAACCCATAAATTCTCTTTAATTTGATGCAATAATCTTTATCATTAAGATATTTATATAGTATATTATAGCTTTTGATTTGGGCTAATGCGCAATTTTCGCAAAAAGTATTTTACTTTAACTCGTTGACATTTACTTATGCAAACGAAAATTCGGCACTCGCTTAGACAGGACACTGTAGAATTTTATGATGATTATTTCATTCCACTTCATGTTGGGGCTACTTTCAATAATAAAGGACCTAGAAGCAATTTTGTGTGACTATGTGTAATTTCGTAAAACGACTCTTAATGGCCGATTTTAAAACAACCAATCAGAAACATGACCAAAATTGACCACACTGTCCTTATATAGCCACTGTAGCTTTAACATCTCTACTGGACTTAGACAGGGAGACCCAATGGCTCCAACTTTATTCAATATTGTGTTAGAGTCTGTTTTAAGACAAAGTGGGTTATTACAAGACAGCAGTATATTTAGGAACTCCTATCAAGTCATGGCATACGCAGATGATGTCACAATAATGGCAAGAACGAGAGAAGGACTGAAGACATGTATAAAGAAGTTAGAGGAAGCAGCTAGTAAATGTGGACTCCAAATCAATGAAAAAAAGTCGTACTATATAATTTTAGGAAGAACGAATAATCAAGAAAAGGCGGAACTAAAAGTGACAAACACACTAGGTAACAAAATATATAGATTTGCACAAACAAGCACGGTAACCTATTTAGGAGCAGAAGTGAATAGTGGTAACGACATCGGTAGTGAAATTGATCGAAGAATAACAGCAGGATCGAGGTCGGCAGCGAGTGTTCACAAACTCATAACAGCAAAAAGTGTCTCGCGTAAAGTCAAAGTGCGTATTTATAAAACGATTATAAGACCGGTTGTGACATTTGGTAGCGAAACGTGGACACTAAGGCAACAGGACATCCAAAAGCTAAAAATCTGGGAGAGGAAGATACTAAGAAGAATCTTTGGAGGCATTAAAATCGACGAAGGATGGAGAAGACGTACAAATCAGGAATTGGAGGACATCTATGGGGAACCCAACATTGTGAATGTAGTAAAGCAGGGACGACTACGATGGCTGGGACATGTTGGAAGAATGTCAGACACAAGAATGCCAAAGAAGATTATGATGGAAGAACCTTGGGGTACGAACCGCAAGGGCCGTCCGAGGAGGTCTTGGCAGAGCTGTGTACAAGAGGATTTAAGGAAGTTGGGAGTGATAGAATGGCAGAGGATTATAAACGATAGAGTGGAATGGAGGAAGATTACATTCAAAGCCCTGGGCTTATAAAGCCTGTTGTGCATATATATAATTTGACTAGCCTGTTATTATTAGTGTGTACTATCGCTGATTGTGAAGAAATATGGAGATATGCAACGCTCCTAATAAATTATGTTCACGAAACTCTTTCCACTATATTGAATGCTTTACACTTTGCTGCCCATCAACTGACTACGTGCAATGTGTTGCCACCACACTGCACACTTCAACTCGACCCCGTGTCTTGGTTAAAAGCCGCACTAGCAAATAAATAACTGATATATGCGCAATTGGTACTGGTTTGATTTAATTGTATCGGATTACATACTAAATTGTTGCGGTTTGTAGTAATACAGAATGTAGAAAAAATTTATAGTTGTAAAATATAGATACAAACACCTTATTATATTAGCAATCACAATTCAACAATTTTTTCTATAAAAAAAGATTAATTTACTTCAACAAAATTTTGTTTTACATGTATAATTTTTTTATGAACTAAACCGTTACAAGGAAGAAAGAAGTACAATGATAGAAATTATAACTTTACAATAGTTTGAGTTGTCTGTGTTTTTTTCTTAATTTCCTGGCATTTAATCAAATAAATTCAAGATGTTCAGATTCATTTTTAAAATTCTATGAATTTTAATTTTATTTATCAAATTAATGTCGTTTATGTGGTTGATACAAAAGTTTTCGAATAACTGTGCGGTTTTTGACATTATGTTTTGAAATATTTCTGTCAACTTGTCTAGAACATCGAATATTTCTGTCAACTTGTCTAGAACATCGAATGAATAAAAAAGACAATATCTTCTATATGGTTGAGACAAAACCTTTCAAATAACTGTTACTTTTTGATATTAAATGTATCAAAATATTTCTGGTAAACGTTTTTAGAACATCTATGAGTAAAAAAAGATGAATTAAATAATAACAATAGTTTGGAAATAAAATTTACAAAGTAATTGGGTGGTCCCTTCAAATATGTAATTTGTTCAGTTCTATAGTCCTTCAACAGTAAATAAAATACAGTTTCAACAACTAAATCGTCCTCAGATCTTTCTAACTTATCATTGCATATCCCACAATCATATTTTTTAGCTATTTGTGTGCTTAACAACTGGCATTTAGACATTTTTTAATAGTATGTACCGGGTGACCATAAATGATTGTGATTGTTTTTCTTAGGTTGGCACTGTTTATGTTGGTGGCACTGTAAGTCTATGTCAAATTCGAGGTTAGCAGGTTAGGTTTTGCGTCAGTCTGTGTCAAAACTGACGCAAAACCAACCTGTAAGTCTGTGTCATATTTGACGTTAGTAGGTTGGTTTTGCGTCAGTTTTGACACAGACTGACGCAAAACCTAACCTGCTAACCTCGAATTTGACATAGACTTTACAGTGCCACCAACATAAACAGTGCCAACCTAAGAAAAACAATCACAATCATTTATGGTCACCCGGTACTTGACTGTAGTGGAATAGAGGTGTCGTTATCATTTGGTTCCAATTCTGAAATTGTTGATTTTGAAATACACTGCCCTCCAAAAAAAAACGCATCATTTTTTAAAATATATTTCTATACAACAGATAATTTTTTAATTTTTTTAAATTGAACATCTATGGGACATGTGAGATGACGTGTTAAGAAATGCTTGATACTGCCGGATAATTTTAATGATCTTCGGGTTGCCCTCTCTGAAGAATGGGAATTAATACCACAACAGTTTATTAAATAGCCCCAGAAATGGTTAAATATGGAGGACAAAAAATGAAAGAGTGGATACAAGAAATATGCCAACTAGCATGGAAGGGCGAAAAAATTCCCGAAGACTGGGACGAAAACATAGTAGTTCCTATACATAAGAAAGGGGACACGAATGACTGCAACAACTACAGAGCAATATGTCTATCATCTGTAATATCGAAATATATTCCAGAATACTGGAAAGAAGACTGAGAGAAGAGATAGAAGAAAAACTGGAGGAAGAACAGGCCGCTTTTAGACCCTAAAGAGAAACCCAAGACCACATACACGTCCTAAAACTCGTTATAGAAAAGAAGCTAGGAAGGAACAAACCATTATACCTAGCTTTTATAGATATACACTCAGCGCTCGATACAATACCTAAGTTAAACATATGGAAAGCATTAGAAGAACTAGAGGTAACACAAGAACTCCAACAGGCTATCAAGAATCTATACAAAGGGACAAAAGGAAGAATAAGAATAAAAGGACAAGAATCACAGAGTTTTAAAATTGGAATGGGAATAAAGCAGGGTGATTCCTTGAGTCCACTACTGTTCGTAGGCGTGATGAACCAAATTATTCAAGAATGTAAAGAACGCAGGTTCAATGTTAAAGTAGGTAATTGGAACCTAGAACCCATACATGTACAATGCCTTGTATATGCGGACGATATTGGGTTACTTGCAGAGTCACCTAGAAAATTGCAGCAAATAGTAGACAGATGGAATAGAGCAATAAAGAGATGGGGAATGACAATTAATACAAATAAAAGTAAAGTTATGGCTATAGAAAAGCACGAAAGCCACGAAAATACAAGGATAACATGTGACGGAAAAGAGCTAGGATGGGTGGACAATTACGAATATCTAGGGACCACAATAAGTAAGAATGGAACAACTGATCAAGAGATATTACACAGAACAAACAAAGCAAGCAAAGTATACTCTGCCGTAAATAAAATGGTCATAGGAAAGAAGGAAGTAAATAACACAACTAAACTAAAAATATACTCTTAATATATGGATCAGAAACATGGACAATTCAGGACAAAATAAGAAGCCGAATAACTGCTGGAGAAATGGAATACTTAAGAAGAATGGTTGGAAGAACAAAAAGAGACCGAGTAAGAAACACAGTATCCAGAGAAGAAATGGACGTAGAGCCATTAATAACACACATTGAAAAAAAACAGTTAAGGTGGTACGGACATGTAGCGAGAATGGGAAAGAACAGGGAACCGATGCGAGTACTGGAGGCAAGACCTGAAGGAAGGAGATACAGAGGAAGGCCACGACAGACATGGGAAGAGAGTTTGACACAAAGGGTAGAACTCAGAGGAAAATATCTAAGAGAGGTAAAGCGAATGGCTGCTGACTGGGACAGATTTCGAAAATGGATAGAGGACCCGACGCTCTAAGGGCAAAAGGGAAAGGAAAAGAAGAAGAAGAAGAACAGTTTATCCAAGACCTCATAAACAGCATGCCAAAAGATGATCCGCTTTTTTTGGAGGGGAGTTTAGTTTATTTAATAAAAATAACTAAGGAATAATGTATAATATAAAACACCACATACCTTCTACTGGAACGGTGAATTGACACTTCTTCCTTTTATTATAGGCCAATGGCCTGTTTAACTCCACAAAGTTGTGGTTCTGTCAACGCTTGTTACATCTTACACTTTTCTGATTAAATTAAAACCAGTTCGAAAATGCCTCATTTTGCGTAACGCGTGGATTTTTGTGTGACTGCAGGATCTCGCTTTGCTAATCCCGCAAGGTCCCTCACAATCGTATTTTCTAATGTGTTTTATATAAGATTTTTTGTAATTTTGTGTGAAAATGGTTTTTTAAACCTTAAACTGATAAAACTATAAATGTAATGTCAAATCAATGTCTGTATTGAAGATTACGTAGGCACATTTGATGTACTTTTCACCGCTAGTTCTGAAATATTTCCATTTCATAACTTGTTACGTAAAGTGTGTTGTTTCAAAACTTCAGTCAGTTTTGAAAAGTGACACTTATGTGTTACTATTACAAAAAATGCCTTTAGCTGAAAAATGTTTCTTCCAAATTAATTTATGACCTAAGGATTGTCCATTACAGCAATACTAATGTTAAAATTTTTTACCATCCCATTTTATTACATTGTTTATGGGGAAGTTAAAATTGCTTGAGTGACGCCAGTTTTTCACGATTCTTACAATTCATATACAGGCAAGTGTGATTTGCGGCGGACACGGTTATATGATTAATAAATTTGAAAATGTGAGTGTTTTCAATATAACAAATAGGGAACTGCTATGATGCTCCAAGAACTGTAATTGTTCCTGTTCCATGTATCGATAATCTCGGTCCAAACCAACGTGAACGACCTCTACAAACCAGTCTGTTTTTTTCGGCACACTTGCCTCTATAAGCTCGCATTTCTTTCCTATTCCTTCAATCAATAATATTATGGTTATTAATTTTGGTAGATATAATATCAACTGCCGTGGATGTACGAAGTAAATGTGATTTCTCCGATCGTTTGTACAACTATTTATTAAATAAACACTTACTTGTTATTGAGAATTTCTTAGTGTTTCTTTTTGGTTTCTATGTATTTACAGCGCTATTTCCTTTTCTGCAAATTACTTCGGCTGATTTCGGCTACCCCAGATGGGTTCTATGGGATTTGTACAGAGCCATAGTTAGAATTTTGGCATATTGATAATTGTCTGCCCTTGTTCAACTATTGTTGATACAAAAATAGCCATGTTATTTATATCTATTATATATATTTATTGTCATTATTTTAATACATTTACCTACACGAATAAATACTTATAATTTGCACATAAAGGCATAAATAATAATTGCAAATGAATTTCCAGTTAATTATACAAGTAATTATTTTAAACAAATTGTTAATATGCTCATCAAAATCAATTGTTTGTGTTAGTCCACGTCCATTGATAGGAAACAGAGTGATGATGTCGGCCCTAATGTTCATCGTATAATAAGGTTTGTTCTCTCTTCTGTGTAAGTAGTATTGTTCAAACTTTGTTTGACCATGAATTTGAGGTAAAAAGTGTAAAATGAACTGTAATCATGTAAACGCAAAAGTTCGCGCACTTAGCCCACAAAAGCTGCGTAACGCTAGATAGGATATTTGTAAATAAGACTCGGCAGTTTGCGTCGAGTTTCTGTGTCATATTACAAATTAATGCAAGGAACACATGCAATTGAGTGACACTTCCGTGTTTACAAAACAAACGCTGCAGTTTTACAAGTGTAGTATGTCGTATTTCAAAGCACAAGCGGTGCAATTTTGCAGGGCTAGTGGGTCAGATGACAAATCAGGCGTTTAGAATTACGTTAGTTAACACGCATATGAATGTAGTTTTAATAATAGGTCGTGAAAACACGGCACACATTTTTTGTATATATAGTTCTGTAATGTCGAAGATAATTCAATATACCTTTAGATATGTCGTATATTCATTGATAGTGGTGAATGAAGGCTACAAATGTTCGTAACGAGGGGGTTGGGCCTGACCCTCTCACATTATCTCTTAACAACGAAAATAAACTCCATCTCCTGTCAAACAACTAACCTGGTTTTACAAAATATTAAAAAGTGCTAAGTTCCAGAGAGTTTAGGCTAGCCTTTTTTACAAGTATAATTATGGTATTTAATAAAAACCAAAGTTTGGACTTATTCAGTAAAAAACTGCATCGAAGAATCCCGTAGTAATAAGCATTCAAATGACGTTTTTGTGCATCAACAATTTGTAGAAACTTTAAACAGGTGTGTAGCGGCATTTCGTGAGACTGGTAGTGTTGTAACAAACGGTGGTGGGCGACTAAAAAAACGTACTTACTAGTTTTTGAACAACCTTTACATCCAAGTAATATTTACAGTTTAGATGATTTTTCCTTTCTCAAAAATTAATGTATTTGGTGTTTCGAACATTTTATTTCAACAATTGCTAATGGGTGTCCATTTATTTCAGGGCACTTTTTTGATAATGGCACACCCTTGAATTCCAAATTTTCGCCTGTTAATGAATGTATCACTTGTTTAGTTTTTTTAATAGTTTAATTTTGAGATATTTAAACCTTACATTGCATTATAAGAAAGTCATTCATTAATAAACAAAATATTTTTACAAAAATAATTTTGAATGGAGCGCCAGCGTGGCCCGGTGGTTAGAGCATTGGACTGCGGCGCGGAAGTCTGGAGTCCAAATCCCAGATCGATGCCTGGCGGGAGGCCTACCCAGTCGCTTTAAATAATTGGGTACCTGCGTTCGAAAGACTAAGGGGTAATAATGCGGTTGTCTAATGCGTGATGCTCACTACATCACCACGTGTTATGAATTTGACACGCGACAGCCGGGTGTGATAGCGAGTGAAGCTCTGACCTTCCGCCTTGCAGGCCAAGCTCCTTCATGGGGTGTTAGTGCTTCACCATAAAAAAAAATTTGAATGATTTAAATTCAACCTCCTGTCATGCGTTTTATTAATTTTTTTGCTTTGTTGGTACCATTTTTAGTCCTTTAAAGGTGTTTTCTATGGATATCCATAAACATTTTATTTTCATTTTCATTAACGGTGTTCGTAGATGAAGTCAGCTCTGAAATTGATAAGGGCCGCCAAGTAGATGTTATCTATACTGACTTTCAGAAAGCATTTGATAAAGTTGATCACAATATTTTAATAAACAAATTACAGTTGTTTGGGTTTTCAATGAAATTGTTAGACTTTATCAATTCTTATCTCAGACACCGTGAGCTATTAGTGTTTTATCAAGGTGCTTTCTCATCTATGTTTTATGCTACGTCTGGTGTGCCTCAGGGCTCAAATTTAGGACCCTTGTTTTTCTTATTGTTTATTAATGATTTACCAAGTGTGGTTAAACATTCAAAATGCCTTCTTTATGCTGATGACTTAAAACTATACAAAAGTATTTATAACGAACAACAGGCACTACAGCTACAAGATGACATAAATACCATTTTTAAATGGAGTTGTGAAAACAAGTTGAATTTTAATTTTTCTAAGTGTTTTATAATGAGCTACACATTAAAAAAAAAACTTCATAGACTCTCATTACGTAATTAACGGTAACGAATTGCAAAGAATTAGCAACTTTAAAGATCTTGGGGTTTATTTTGCAACTGATCTTAACTTTAAACATCACATTGAAAAAACGGTCAATATTTGTAATAAGAATCTAGGGTTTATAATTAGAAATACATATCTATTCCGTCAAACTGAACCTATGATCGTACTATTTAATTCCTTAGTAAGATCTCATCTTGAATACGCTTGTACTGTCTGGTCTCCTTATACACAAAGTCTACAGCAATATATTGAAAAGGTACAAAATAAATTTATTAGATTTTTATATTATAAAAAATTTGGCGTTGGTCCTGAATTTGAGTCTTATCAACCAATACGTGAGCTATTTAACATCCAAACATTGCAACATAGACGAACGTCATTAATAATCATTTTTGCATACAAAATTTTGAATCATCACATAGACTGCTCTTATCTACTTTCAGAAATTGCATTTCGGGTGCCCCCTCATGGAATTCGACCTACTTTTTCTTTTTATATTCCGCTGGTGAGAACTAATATTCGGTTGTTTTCACCTGTTATTAATATGTGTACCATTATTAATAAATATTACCAATACTTTGATTTATTTGGAGCATCAATAAACCGCTTGAGAACGATATTAGATTCCACGAATTTAAGATCTTAACTATGGGATTTTTTTTATTATTCTTTCCCTCCTTGCATCTTGCATCTTGATTTGATTTTAATTTGAAATCTGTTATCTGTTTATAAATATATCACTAGTTATTAGTATATTATTTTTAATTTTATATTTTATAAGTTACGAGCTAAGTTTACGTTTAAAATTTATATGTATAAGAAACATGTAATTAGGCTTATTTGCCTGTTTGTTTCTATTAATAAATAATAATAATAATAAATAATAATAATAATATATGAAATAATTCATAAGCCCTTTAACTAATATGGATGACATAAATATCTCGATATCCTTTTTTGCAATGAAATAGTACACTCTATTGAATCTTTCTAAATATCATGTTTTAAAAATGTAAGAATCTAAATTTGTAATTGTTTACTTGTCGATAATATTACACAAGTGAGCGTGTGAAATCAATCTTTTGGCTCAATTGTTTATTACCGCTAAAGAGCGAGTACTTAAATATTTCGAAATTGCTGAAATAAGCTATATCTCAGATAGCGCCCTTGGCGTTGCGCGTTTATATGAATTGCGATTGCACAGGTGTTAGCCTGAAGATGTAATTTAAGCTATGACTAACAAGTTTGTTACTTGAATTGAAGTTTTTAATATGTTTGTGTTTTATGTATTGTCTCGATGTACAACTACATGTGTGTGTAAGTTGGGTGATGCCAATTTTGAATTATTTGTTCTTACTTGAATATTCAATATTCTTTTGACTGTTACTGTTAGTATCTATTATTGTTGGCATTACTACATTTAGATTGAGGTATGCAGCAAAGCTTGCAAGGTAGGTGTTGATTTATTTTACTAGTTAGGTTTGTTCTATATGTTGTAAGTAACGGCATGGCGCCCAATTTTTTTTAATAATCTACTGTTCAATTAAAAGCTCGAAGCATTTCTTAGCTTAGTCCTTACACCACGCCATATTCTGCCGAGAGTTAAAACAGCTAGCCGATGTGTTGTCAACCTCTCGTTTATGGGTGGTACAATGATTACCAAACGCAATTAAAAATATACGGTACTCCCCACCCAAGAAAAGCGCCCTTCCGTGCTTTCCAAGAATACTTCGATACTCAGCATCACTCCGTTTCGCTAATACAATGAAATGCTATGAACCAGTTATTTATAAAAAAAAAAAAAAAAAAATTTTGTCACGACCATAGCTCAAAAGTTGATGTTGCCTTCATTTTCGGAGGACCTATCGTATGAAAACGATCCAAGACTTCAGGAAGGTTCCTGGCGACCGGAATCGTGTACACATACGAACATACATCCCCCACACAGCACGTTTAGGCACCCCCCAATACGGGGCATTGATCTAGTGGGCTGGGAGTATCACCAAAAGATTCGCACAGCCGAGACGGAGATTTGATATATTGGGTTCATTAGTTGGTTGGCTCGAATTTTAGAGATATTTGACTCAGAGTGGTTTTCGATATGAGGGAATTTCAATACTTCGTACACTTCGTGTCGAAGTAATAATAGGGGATAGTTTAGATTTTAGATAGTAGTGTATTAAATAGGTTTAAGTTAAATACACAACAATGGAATGGTTTCCAAACTTTTAAAAACAGGTTTCTTGATTATTATTGCGGTGCAAACAATCAACTGGTATTTAAAGAGTTACTGAATTTACAGTATAATGAAAAATCAGGTTTAAGTAACGAAAACTATACCACATAAAGATATAAAATTTCCAAATTAGATAGAAGTCAATTTAACGGTGCAATTTATTATAAACAATATACTGCTGAAGTAAAGGTAGAACTGATACGAGTTTGCGTAAAATGTAAAATGCCTTATCAACACTTAACTTGCGAAACCTAATGAATAACTTGCAAATTTGCAGTACATACTAAAAATGTTACACCAAATGTTAAGATATTATTGTCACATAGAGTATTATATAATCGTTCACAATCAACAGGAAGTTTTATCGTAAATTAATGGTTATTTGTTAGAACACAAATGCACAAATGTATTATTTATAGGGCACCTTGGTTCTTGCAAAGGCTATAAATAAGATATAACGATTTTATGTGAAAGCCCGGTCCCTGTACAAAAGAAATATCGCCCTTGACGATTATACATAGTGTAACAAAAATAGTGGGCTTGCAATGCATAGTTGTATAGCTAGCACTTGTTAAAGCTAACCAAAACGTCGCTACACAAATATTATATTACCTAAAACTTGTGCTTTCTCAGTTATGGCAATTTTAAGGTTAAAATCTTCTACTTCTCTTCCTCCTTCATTTAATACAAAGTCTTGCGATTTCCGATTTGCCTCAGGAACAAAATGAGTTACATTTTTGCTAATGTTTGGAGGTCATCCCACCGGTCATGTGTTTGCTTTCTCGACCATTGTCCATTTTGTCAATATTACTTCATCGATTCTTCGGACGTAGTGCCTCTAATGCCTCCTTCCTACTCTTAACCATCTTATGATGTCTTGAACATTACACCCCTCTCTAATAGTTAGTGCTGTTGATAGGCAACATCTGAGAAATGGATTAGCCGTGGGGTTGTCATCTCAGTTAGATCCACTAGACTATGTGTACGGACACCTTTGCCAGCCCTCTCCTACTCTATACCCCGGTCTGCGATTTCATGAATTCAAATAAGTATATCACAGATTTCAGGTACTTCTATGAGCCCTATGACCAATTTATCTTTCCACAAACACTAATTTCAGTAAAATTGGCAGATTTGATGTTAACTTTGAAATGGTTATAACTTAAGATATTCTTCTTTTCACATTCCCGAACAGATCATATTGTAGCCTGACGGGCTAGTTTAATTCAGTTTAATTGCTACAGCTAGCAGATTGAAACTGGCGTCCCAGGAATACCTCAAAAATGCCAAGATCCAAATAATAAACTCAGATAGTAACGTAGGATAGAAACACAGAATAACTTCTTACCATTATATAATAATATTTAACTAGATACATTAAATTAAACTGTATTAAAAAACACGAAATAATAGAATGTAATGACATTTATAAAAATAAATTGATTCTTCTGACGGGGTGTTTCGCTCGCAGGCAATCGGGCAGTGGCACACTATTACGGGACAGCCTGTATGTACATTAGTTCCCTCGTCACGTTGGCACCGCGCCGGTCCTAAACAGGTAATTTGACAGATTAGCCGATCGCCAGTAATGGCGGACAACAACAATACACTTGGTCTTAAAATCGTTAAATAAACGAAACTGTGGTCAATATCAAACTAAATTGTGTGCATACCTAGTGCGTCTGTGCTTTGATGGTGAAATTCCCAGTGTTCAAGTGGCGAACGATGCATTTCATTTGTTCTACTTGCTATCTGTTCTGTTGCCCCAGGTGAGCGAATTTTACTTAGCTGTGCGCTGTTTCTTTTTGTCGGCGAAGGCAGCCGTTGAATTACCCTTGCTTCACGAGCGCGTGCCTGTGGGCGACGGCCTCTGGCTCGTTCGACGGGAACTCCTGGTGCACGCTCCTCGGCCTCGGAGATGCTAAGCCACTCCAGACGCAATTAACGGGCCTGATCACGTCGGTGTTTCTGCCCTGGTGCCGGGAAATTTGCTTCACGGACGGCGTCGTCACCGGCGAGTACGACCTGGCCTTCCTGAGTGCCCAAGCTTTGGAGGGCGTCGTCGGCGAGTTCGGAAAAACTCTGCTTGTAACCAGGTGTCTGACGTCGTCGCCGTCGGGCCTGAGACGGCTCTCTAGGTCGCTAGGTGCTCGGGGAATGACGCTGAAAAGTCGAGCGACAATCCAAGCGTCTAGGAGCTCGAGGGGGCGACGTTGGGAAGTATAGCAACAACCCGAACGTCCAGGAGTTCAAAAGAATAACGTTGGAAAGTATAGCAACAATCCGAACTTCCAGGAGGTCAGGAGGATAACGTTGGAAAATATAGCAACAATCCGAACTTCCAGGAGGTCAGGAGGATAACGTTGGAAAGTATAGCAACAATCCGAACTTCCAGGAGTTCAGGTAACTGGTCGGGATCCTCTCGAAGAGTCCAGGGACACTCCGGAGAGCATAGGCAAGACGAGTGGAGTGGGAAGATCTAGGAAATTCTAGGAAATTCTCTCTGTTGCGGACTCGATTTCTGCTTTTATACCTGGTGCGGGCGGTTCGTATCAGGTCGCTGGAGCGGGAATTCGTGGTCTAGGTGCGCAGTGGTGTTAGGGCGATCGTTTGCGGTGACGTCACATCGTCCTCTCGGCGCGGCGTTTCGGTACTTAACGTGGTGCAAGACCAGGGTGAACGCGCAAATTAATTTTTAATTTATAGAATCGCGTTCGCGCTGGCGAAACGTTACAATATTTGGTGGGTGCCATTTTAAATTATCCAATATAATTTTGTTCTCTGTGTCCCCATATTTTTTCTTCGTATTTGTCCTCATATATCTTACAAAATACATATCTCTTGCTATGTAAGCCGATGTTTCCATGTCTGTCCAAGATTTTGTATTGCCGTTCAAACTTCCAGCTTCTTCATAAGCTATCTAAGTACTATCTTTATATAACTTTTAAAGCATCAGACAGTATTAACTCTCCGTTCCACGGGTTGGGCCTACGAGGTCCAGCAAAAACGTAGTTTTGTTGTAACTTTCGTAAAAAAAACTTTATCAGCTTATGCTTCTACCTACTTTTCATCTATTAGATAGGACATATTTAAACGTGGTTGTTTTAATTTGGCCCTTTTTGTTTAGTAGCTGTATTGTAAGCCCATAGTAGCTGGCCTGAATATTAAAAATTAGATTACGAAAATAAGCTCGCAGAAGCATTCTACCGATGATGTTCACGGATTAATTATTGTAGAAGACGCATCGCAGCGATTTCGATGATCGGAAGGGCCCAGAGCAGTGCAGCCTAAATAACGAAATTAATACGCAAAGAATAAAATTAGAAGAACACTCTTACCAAAGCTGAATGCGCCCGAGAAAACCAATGCTGCAAGCGGCTCGCTTGCTTGAAAACAAGAACCGCCTCTCGGAAAAATCAATACTATTCGAGCTATTGCGCCGTTTCAACAGCTTACCTCGAATCGAAAACGGGACAAACAAGCCGCGACAGGAAAAATGCAAACGCTTGCTGCGATAATCTTGAATTCTTTTGCTACAAGATATAGCTATAAGGTGGTCCGAAAGTCGGTGTTAAATGCATTAACACGCTTTTGAAATGAAAATGAAACGGGGCGTTATATCATATAGTTGCCCCATATATTTTCCTGCATCTGCAATTAATAATTCGAGTCTCTCCATGAAGTCTTTTGGATTAATTCTGACATTGCTATCAACATTCTTTATTCTATTTTAACTTAAACTGTATACAATCTGAGGTACCTTTACATTATTATAATAACCTCTGCTACTTTATTTTTCTCTCTTTCTAAATTAAGATTTGTGCTTTTGCCCTCAATATTTTGATCTACCACAATAATAATTGTTTTGTCTGTATTGTCTTTCACTCTTTAATTTTTCTACCTCACCTTTCGCATTTTAGTAATATGGCCAGTATTATTTATTCTGTATATCCCCGTTTTCTTCTAAGTAATTTAATTTCTAAATTGCTATTTACCATGTGACATTCTTCATATATTTTTCTACAATTTTATTTTATTATTATAATCAACCTTAGGTAATATTTCTACTTTGTAGTTATCTAGTTTCTTAATAAGTTTATAGTACTTTAATTTGCAATTCTACTTTTTTCATCACGTCTAGTTTTGATTCCTTGTTTCAACTCCTTCTTCCTAATTTCTTGTATACAATGTTGTAATTGATCCTCCTTTACATTCATATCAGGTTGTATGTAGACTTTCCTTCTCTAAGCTTTCCCTGTTTTCGGTACCTACTTTGGGCTTTGAGCTAGATTGAACATCTTCCACTTTGATTAATGTCGACTTTTATAATAAAAGTTGCACAATAAATAAATTTACATAACTAATATTCTCCCCGTTTATGGTATAGTTATTTTAAACTAAACATGTTCTACATTTACCAAGCAGTATTTATTTAATTACCGCTAAGGATAATCACCAAGTCCCAGACAATTGATTCACTAATAATCACAAGCAATGTCCCTTTTCAGATTACTTAATTAATATTTTCTCCATATTGGATTGGAACGGCCCCCACCAACTGTCCCACACAGAATTGTGGGATAGGGGTGGTCTGCGGGAGTTCTAAGAGGTGGATTCGTGCTATCTGCTCCGGGAAGCTCGTCTCGGATACTAACGCTAACGTAGCGTAACCAGGCTGACATCTCTAACGACGGCTGTGACGCGTCTCGAAACGTGGACCAGGTCGCTCGTGGCCCTACCTTTCAATCGACTACCCAATTTGTCTCGACGCTAGTACAACATTTGAGTTCGCTCGATGCTACAGCGCAGTCCGTGAATGGCCGGACTCTGATTGGTTCGTGGTGAGCTGCGAAATGCTTGGTCAATGCCTCGTTTTCCTTTATGTAGGTAATTCTGTAGACAATAAGTAAAATGATTGTTTAATAGATCTAATACCTGCTTTTGTTTACACCCGAACTAGCTCTGATACGTACCTAATACTGTCAACACCTAATTGCAACTTAAAAATGAGTAACAAAATATAGGTTTAACAAAAATAAATTTTCATCGATCTTTTGAAGTACAGTCGTGTGCAAATAAATCTGGGACAGTGTTTTTTTCACATGCAGATTCTAGTTAAGAATTTGAAGAATATTTCCATGGATTTCCCTCTTATCAGAGAGAATTACGGGTTTCAGTACCTGTTAAAGTTTAATGTAACTCTTTCTGATAGCAGGAAATCCACGGAGATATTCTTCACTTCTTAACTGAATCTGCATGTGAAAAAACACTGTCCCAGATTTATTTGCACACGACTGTACATCAACACAAGCTTTGCAAGAAAATAATATAAGCAGCGACTCCAATAAGTATTAAAAGACGACGAAGTTGAAAATAAC